>JAPMLY010000836.1:0-152276 GCA_026401115.1 Tetraselmis chui
ACCACGACCCCATTAACCCTGATCTTGACATGCTCCCTACCGGTAAATTCGCCATCCACGCACATCCATCACTCCCCGACACAACCATACTCTGCACTCCCGACGGCCGCGCGGTTACCACCCTTAACGGTCCCCGCATCCGTCATCTATACCAACTCTTTCGCCCAGACCTCTCACACCACACGTTCGAAGAGGAGGTCTATCGCCTCCTTAATCGTCTAGGCTCCCGGTCGGAAATTCAATCCCCCACACCCACCACCACCACACGCAACAGATGGGCCACTAGAGAGGACCTCCTCTCGGCTCTGCGCCACACATTCAACATCCAGACAGAACTCTACTCCGACCCCCTCAACAAATCACTCCACTCACACACCTATCATTCGCTTTACCCAGAAGACATAGTCTTCTCATCCAGCGGCAGTAATGCTCCACACACATGGCACGGCACCAACATTGCTAACCCCGAATATGACCACGAATGCATGCGCCGAGCCATGGAACATGCCATCACCAGCGCACACCTTACAGCCACACACACACCCAGCGCTACCATCCTCATTCTCCCCCGATGGGAACACACACCATACCGCCATTCCAAATACATCAACTCCCCATACACACACCACCTATACACCCTCCCCAACGATGCGAACACCTTCCTACCCCCCGACCAACACACCGGCCACCCCACCCCCACCCCTTTCGGCACACGCTGGAAGGTAGACATCTACCTCGTCGCTAACACACTCGCACTCCACAACCTTCCCTCGCACACAGCCATGACCGCACTCCACAACACCCTAGAATCTATCTACGACACACACCTACCAAACCCCACCCTCAACACCCCACCATCACACCTCACCACCTCCTACACCCCACACTCCGCGGGCATATACCACCTTCCCCCCAACCCCACCCACCCCCTTACCCACCCCCTACAAGAACGCACACGACTAACCTACTCCCCGACCAGAGGAATCCTTGCTTGGACCACGCAGGACTTCGTATACACAGACGGCTCGAAAAAAGGAGGCAATTCCCCTCTTGGAGCGGCAGCCACCCACCCCGCCTCGGACACCAACATCAGAATCTTGGTGACCTCTACCCCCCCCTCCCATACCATAAATCGTGCCGAACTAGCTGGTATCGCCATTGGCCTCCAACTAGGACATACCCACCTCCTTACCGACAGTGCGTGCTCCCTACGCCTCATACAAGGTTACCTTAACTGCCCCTCCGCCTACAGGCACAACATCCACCGAGACACACTCCTCTCCATCACACACACCCTCAAAACCCGCTGCGAAGCGGGCATCCGCACACATCTAGGTAAAATCAAAGCACACAACCATTCACTCGGCAACGAACTCGCAGACACACTCGCTAACCAGGTCGCTGATGGCCACCCACCAGATACAACATACACCACAGGCTCGGAGGTGTCCATTGGACGCTGGACCTGGCCTTACACCCTCATCCCACAAACCCTAGGCGAACCTATACCACACATATACACAAACCTCAAAGCCGACGCACACACTCAAAGCTGCAAACACACACTTATACCCCTCTCACAATCATCCAAACACGGCGCCCTACTCGCCCGCGCAGCGGCGGATGGTGCCGACTTCACCTTTCACAAAAAACACTCATCCCTTACCAACACACAATTCACCCACAAACAAGAATTCATTTGGGGAGTCCACAACACCCGCCTCCTCACACACAATCCCACCCTGCGATGTCCAATGTGCGGCCAATTCACCAGCAACGGCCACATGGCCGGTAACTGCCCATCCATGTCTGGACTGAGACAGGACCGACACAACAGCGCGCTACAACTCCTACTGTCTCTCCTTGAGCGCCACAATGGCGGTCGATGGGAAACTATCACTGCGGACTTCGGTAATAAACCCATCAAATCTTTCACCCACCCCACCACCTCCTCCACCCCTCTTGACTGTCATCCTCTACACCCCTCCCACATGCCTACCCGCCTCATTGATGCTGACGAAGGTCTCTCGTCCGACTCCCTAACCTCTTGTCCCGCTATCCTCCCCTCCGACATCCTCCCTTCTGCGCTGCGTCCCCCGGCACATAAACCCGATTTCATTCGCCTCCTCGAACCTCGCTTCGTGGGCCACAACAACGGACGCCGTAGATACTCGTCTATCAAAAAAATTCAGATAGGGGAGTGGAAATACTGCACCGACCACAACCTCTCACACACAGCCCGCTTGATTAGGAACAAATACACACCCCTCGCAAACGCCATACGCAACCACTGGCCAGGTACAGAGGTCGACATCCTACCCATAGTCATGAGCCGCACGGGCACACCGCACTCATCCACCATCGAAAGTCTCACCTCCCTACTCACCCTCCGCACCGACCCTCCGGACAAACTCATCACCAAAACTCGCCTTGACACATCTCGCATCCTTTCCACCCTCCATACACACACCTCTACCGCACCAAATCACGCACGACCACTCGCCAAGCATCCGCATAATGACCCACCCATGCCCCTTCTTGCACATCACCTGTCAAACACTCCAGACCCTCCCCGGGGGGGAGTAAAACACCCCTGACCACACTTGGAGAGGTTGGACATAGGAGGTTCACGGTCTAGCCCTGACTTGTAAGTTCCCTGTTTGACGTAGTTGGGAGGGCCCAGAGACAGCAGCCGACGCATCCGGCTTTTTGGTGAAAAACCGGCGCATACGGTACATGTTGTAAACAATTTCAATTTCAATTTCAATTTCCTTCCCCCTGACCAAAACACACCTCCTCGACACCTACTCTCCCCACTCAGCAGGCATATACCACCTCCCCCCAGACCCGAATCACCCCATCACATACCCCCTCCCGGAACGCATGCATCTAACATACCCCCCACCAGAGGCACTCTTGCTTGGAACTGGCAGGACTTCGTTTACACAGACGGCTCGAAAAAAAGAGGCTCGTCCCCCCTCGGAGCAGCAGCTACCCACCCCGCCTCGGACACCAAAATCAAAATCCTGGTGACCTCTACCCCTCCCTCGCACACAATAAACCGCGCTAAATGAGCTGGCATAGATATAAGCCTCCAACTCGGCCGTACCCACCTCCTTACAGACAGTGCGTGCTCCCTCCTCCCCCCTGTTCACTCATCTCCCCCGTCGTTCCCCTGATACAGGCCCTCCTCCTCGATCGCCTCGCCACGGAACTCACCGACACCTGGAACGCCAGCGCCAACACTCCGACCCCCCGTATGGAAGACCTCCCGGAACCCGCCCAACTATTGCTCCAGATCGCTGACGCCCTCCAACCTACACGCGAACCCATCCAGGTCGAGAACGACCCCCCCTCCTTCTGGATGCATATCCTCCACCCATCCCATAACCCAGTTCTTTCACAATCAGGCCATGTACATTTTCACGCCACACTTCAAAATGCTATTCACACAGACCCCCCACCCCCCAGAACTACACAATCACCATCACACCCCCCTCTCATAGGCCATGTTCCGGGCACCTCCTGGACTGACACCTGCCTCACCACAGTCCTCATCCAATCCCCCCACCCCCTCCCCCTCCCCTGCCCCATGTCTAACGGCTCCCTCCCTCCCTCACACTGGCTCTCCACCCTCCTCCACCAAACAGCTTCAGAATACGCACACTCCCACACTCACTCCCACCGACCCTCACCCTCCACCTTCGACATCTCACACCACACCTCCCTCAAAAAGTTTCCCGACGGCTCACACTCCCCCTCCCCCCACATCGCCACCAGCATCCAAATCTCCCTCACCAACACCATGTACTGCATCCTCATCTCCACCAACGGCACCGCCACCATTCCCCTTCCACACACTTACATACACCGCGGCACCCCCACCCACACCACATGCTCCCTATACATCACACCCCACCACTACTCCACCTTCGGTAGGTCCCGCATCACGGACTCCATCTTCACCACCACCCCTTCCCCCCCTCAGCTCACCCTCACAAAACACAAATCCCTCCTTCGCAACCCCCCCTCTCTTCTCCTCGAATGGACAGGCCACCTACAGACGACCAACACCTACGAGGCATGGCAACAGGAATCCGCGGATGGCTCCCTGCTGGACACCACTGAAGATGCCCCCCTCGACCTCGACTCCCTCCCCGACATCCAAATGGCCCCCTCCTATTCCCCCCCCTCTCTCACACCCACAACCAGCGCCCCTCCAAAAAACGTCGCTCCCCCTCCCCCGCCCCACCTCCTCACCCTCCCCTCACACAGCCTATTGACCCTCTCACCTTTTCCAAACTCCACCCCTCCTCCCCACCCCTCCCTTCCCACTATCTTCGAGGCCTCACTTGACCACATGGATTCCTCCTCCACCCCCCTCACACAACCAGCCACAGCCTCCTCCCACCCAACCCCAGGGCTCGACCCCCCACCTCCTCCCTCCCCCCAACACACGGACTCCACCCCCAACACGACACCACCCCCCTCCACCTCCTCCCCCCCCTCCCCTCCCCCCGCGGACCCCGTGGACTCCTCCCCTACGGCCCGCACACCGACCGACCCCGCCCTCAAACCTGCCCCCCCCGTCCGGAGTCACAAAGCACACACGCCCCACCCTCAGGAAGACCCACCACTCACCCCCACACCGCCGCCCCCCCCCACGACCCCCCTACATACACACACCTTACACCCTCCTCTTCCCCACAACCCACCCCCAACTCCGACCACCTGGCCCCTGACCCCCCACCCATCACACACCCCTCCCACCTCCCTCTGCCTGCCTCATCCCCCGCTACCTCGGACTTCGAACTAGAAGACATCCTTGACGAAGACCCAGCCACAGCGGAAACCGAAGAGGAGCACCTCCCCTCCCCTGGACCTCCCATCCTTCCATCCGACTTCCCCCCGGCCGTTAGGGCCAACCACCGCCCCTAACTCCACCACAGACGGGCCACCAGGCCCGGAGGTTCGACCCCCCACCTCCCTCCCACACCCTTCCCACGACATACGAACTCACAGTGTAACCAACCCACTCAGAGCCTCCCTTCCGTCACACTTCAAACCCGACACCTGCACCATTAAACTCCACAACTATCTGTTTGACCTTAACCTTGAAAACGGCCTCCCCACCCCTATCGGCCACCTCGACTCCTCGGCAGTGCTCTCCTTCCAGTGGGGACACTACCAGGACCTCTCCACTCTCTACTGCATTGCCACCTCACTTGCCAAACTCCACTCTAACCCTTACAACACCTACACTGTTATCACAAACACCGAAGTAGATACCTTCCACAACCATCAAATATACCCTAGCCAGTGGACCAACCTCTCAAACAGAGGCGTCCCCCCGCGCCCGGGCACACCCCATAACTCCCTCCTTGTCCTCACCTGGCAGCACTCCCATTTCGATCTCCTTCACGTGACACACAACTCTGCCACTTGGGTGGACTCCCTCCACCACCCCCCACCACCGTCCCTACTCACTCGCTCCCTATCACTCCTCGCCTCCTGGAACTCTTCTCCCTCCCCCCGAATCATCACCCCTCGCCTTCTCAACCCTCCTCGACAGAACGACACGCCTCGCGCATGGTCCTGTGGAACCCACGTCCTCCTTCACACATACTTTATACTCACGGCACCTGCTGACCGTGCTTACGACCCCCCTTCTTTCGACCCCCGGAACACAGTCTACTCCCTCCACACCCTTCTGTGGCACCACGTCTTCCGCTCCAACCCCCTCCCTGTCGGACGCTCCCAACTCCTTAGCACCCTCCATCCGCATCAGCCCTCCCTCTCTCCCGCGCCTCCACACCCCCCCAACCCCCCTCATCAACCCCTCCTCTCCCTCATGCCCTTCCCCCCTCCCCCTCCCACCCCTCTATCCTCCCCCGCAACCGTTCCCACGTCGCACCCCCTAACCCGCCCCACTCCCTCACCTCCCCCACCCCCCCACCCCGCCGCGACGCTCGCCCCCCCGAGCACCCCCCATCTCTCACCCCTCACCAATCCTCCCACACCATCTCCCACAACCTCTACACCTCATCAACCTCAACACCAGAGGCCTCCACAAATCCATCATGGACGTGGAACACCTCGCCACCACCCACCACCCCGATGTCCTCATCCTCACGGAAACTAACCACGCCACCCACAAATCCCGGTGGCGAGTCGCCCTTCCCCAATACCTCCTCAAAAGCTCTCGACCCAACTACTCATCTGTGCCCCTACCCAACGCATGCGTTCTCTTCGCGGTCCGCAGAGAGTCGTTCCAATCTGTCACTGCCCTTACCCCACCCCCCCACCTCATCCCACATATCGCAGGACAAAAGCTCGTCCCTCAGTGAGGCGACCCTTACCTCCTCCTCGGAGCCTACATGCCACAGCTCCACAGCACCCAACTAACCCGCCTATACGCGGAGGTCGCGGCATGGGGCCTCCGCCTAACGGACGACCACCCGACTCACCGTGTCCTCTGGGGCGGCGACTTCCAAACGACCACCACACAAGGTACAGGTAACCCCGCCCTCATCTCCTTACTCGAATACCACCTCCGACCACTCCACCCCCCCCCTCCCCACCTTCCCCCGTAGCGGAGGCTGCCTTGACCACTGGCTCACTCCTC
This sequence comes from Tetraselmis chui, assembly GCA_026401115.1. Taxonomy (NCBI): domain Eukaryota; kingdom Viridiplantae; phylum Chlorophyta; class Chlorodendrophyceae; order Chlorodendrales; family Chlorodendraceae; genus Tetraselmis; species Tetraselmis chui. The sequence continues at coordinate 6,626 of JAPMLY010000836.1, forward strand.
CTCCCTCCCCCCTCGGCCTCACACCGCATGCATGCTCGTTTTTTACCTCACCATCACACTTTTCCGACCACTCGGCGATACACATAGTTATTCCTGCCCCCTCCTATCTAATCGCTCACCCCCCCTCGGCCCTCAACCCACCTCACACACACCACACCACCCGCAAACTCACCTTCAAATTCCCACTACAACCGCACCACATTAAATCATATCAACATAGCACACCCTCCTTTATGAACCACACGGCCTCCCTCCACGCAGAAATTCTCAATACACCCCCTTCCACGGCCTCTCCCGATACCCTAGACACCCTAGCCTCAAAATTTACCGCACTACTCTCTCAGCATATGGACCACGCAGCCACCATATGGCCCCACCTACCCCCGAAGAAACCCCGCCCCACTACCTCGTCCATTAGCCCCACCTGGCTACCTAAAAAAACACGCAAACTCATTCGCAAACTTCGCAGATGTAGCACCAACGGTGGCCCCCTACCCCTCGCCCAAACCCTCCTGCACACTACCGACTATCTCTCCCCTACCGACATCCATCAACAATGCCAGGCACGCATACGCCTTCTACTACGAACAACCACCACATACATCCTGCAAAAGATTAAATCACGCGCCAATACTGCCTACGACGCCAGCCCAAAATCCTCCCACCGCCGCTTAAAAATTAAAAGCGGCCTCCTCCCCGCGACCACCGCAACACCGACTCTCCACCGCATTACCAAACCCGATAAAACCACAGTATCCTCCCCCTCAGCCGTCCTAGAAGCGGTCCACTCCCACTTCACCACCGAACTCACACGAGCCACCCCGCCCGACCTACCCGTATCCCCCTGGGAACACCGTGACAACCCCGACAACTATACCATCGAACCCCGCGGAGACCCCTTCCTCACCCTCGCTGAAATGATTACCCGCGATACATTTGATAAAACCCTCAATTCGCTAGGCACGGGCAAAGCCCCCGGCCCCGACGGTATCCCCAACGAAATTCTCAAATTCCTACCCCCGGAGACCCGCTCCGCCCTCTTCTCCCTCCTAGCCCTCCTCGCCCACAACTCCTACACACCCCCTGAATGGTGCCACAGCACAATATGCCTGCTTCATAAAAAAGGAGACCCCACCCTCCTTGACAACTAACGCCCCATCGCCCTCATGAATAACCTTCTTAAGCTATGGACCGCACTTATCAAAGACGCATGCTCGAAATACGCCGAAACCCACGGCATCCTCAGCGACCAACAAGACGGCTTTCGAAAACACCGCAGCATCCACGACGCCCTCTCCTCCATCATCATGGCAATGGAGGACGCGAAACTCCACAATAAAGACATATACGTCATGTACGCAGGCTTCAAGGGTGCCTTCAACGCCGCGGACCACCGTATCATGTTCAAACACATGCGACAACTCGGTATGCCCTCCACCTTTGTAGACACATGCGAACACCTATACGGAGTATCATCCACCGACTACAATACCCCATACGGTCCCACCCCCTCCATCGACATAAATCGGGGTACCCTACAGGGCGACACCCTTTCCCCCTTCCTCTTCACCCTCTTCCTCGAACCCTTCCTTCGCTGGCTCACTGTGGGCAGCCGGGGCTATCGCCCAGGGCCCCCAGCCACTAACGTCGACCGCACAGAACCCACAGCCACATACCCCGGACACGGATTCGCCGACGACCTCAGCCTCGCCACGGGCTCGACCCCAAACATGGCCATCCAACTCCGGAAACTCTCCCTCTTCAGCGCCTACACAGGTATGACCGTCAACATCCGAAAATGCTGGATTACCGGAGCCCTTTGGCGTACATGCAACGCCCTCTCCCTTGCCAACATCACTCTCCTCACATCCCGCCTCCAATCACAATTCATCACCATCAACTCCACCCCGGCACCCATCCCCTCCATAGGCCCCTCGGACACATACCGCGTCCTAGGGGTCGAACTCAACACCTCTCTCACCTTCACCAAACACTGGCACGAACTCAAACGCACTACTACATCCCTCATCAACGCCCTCTCCTCCTCCTTACTAACCCAGTCCCGCAGAATACGCGTCATCCGTGGCCTCCTACTCGGAAAACACTTTACCCTCCAACTTGGCCTCTTCAGCGACTCCCAACTGGACACCCTCGAAGGTCAAATATGCCGCGCCCTCCGCTCCGCCGTCTCCTCGGTACGTAACCTCCCCCGCACTGCCCTCCACCGACCCACCTCAGACCTGGGTTACGGCCTCCCCTCCCTCAAAGCCCATGCCGCACAACTCACTACATGTCACCTCCACAAAGTCCTGAACTCCCCCGGATATAGGGGCCACATGGCCAGAGCCCACATACACACCATCTCCACCACATACTCCCACTGGCCCACTAAATCGATAATGTCAGGTAGACTCTTCCCACCCACACTCAGATGCCTAGTGCGCGCCCAGCGCGATGCCGGAACTATGTTTCACAACACCCCCCCCCTCTCCCTCACCAACCCCATTGCCTCCACAATCCGCACCCACTTCACCCGCCAGGACGACGCGCTCCTTGCATCACTCAGAGACAGAGCCACGCACATCACAGACCCTCACACATACAAGCAAGCATACTGCGAATTCTCACCCCGCAAGACACACACCTCCCTCCTCCCCCGTCTTAACCCCCTCTGGCAAAACCACATCACTAAATGGTCACAAGTCCTCCTCCGCGCCACCCCTTCCTCCTTCATCCTCAAATCATGCCAGTCTATCTCCAAACTCACGGGGTCCACCACCCCACTTTCAATCCCCATCCGCCTTCTTGCAGCAATCCTTACCGAACCCTCCGACACTATCCACAACCGCCTCCCCACCAACAACCTCTCATCCAGACAAGCTTCGCCCCCCATCACTATACACCCCTCATGGATCCCCCTCCTTACACCCCACCTTCCCCGACCCCCTTATAACCTCTCCCCCGACACCCGCACCTCCCACTCCAAATCCTACCCCCCCACCGCACCCACCACACACTTAGACACAGAATACCTCACCCCCTCCGACAACCACTTCCCCCCCTGCGACGTTACACGCATCATCTCCAAACACAAGGACACAGAATACGGACACACACAATACATGGTCGAATGGGCCCCGGAACACCTCACGGAATGGGACATACAACTCCAACTTGACGAAGGCTTCCGCCTCATCTCTTCCGCCCCCACATCGGTATGCCTTCCCACCCCCACCCCCGCCGACTGCTCCATTTGTCACAGCCCCTTGCCCACAGAACCCACCTCCACCTAGTGCACATGCCCGCACTTTGCCATCCATTCCCAATGCCGCCCCGCCCAAGGTCCCACCACATGGCAATGCGACTGGTGTGCTCGCGGCCAACAACACGACCTCACCCGCCTCCACGAAGTCCAGTGGGCCCCATGCCTACAATTACACGACACCATCAGGGAGACCCCCTCCGGCCCCACAGCCCTCACAGCATTTAACTCCGGCTATGTCCCCTCCACCACACCCATTCTGCCAGAACCCGGTCCCCCTCCATGGACACACCCCCTAATCACAATAAACCATGACCCCATCAACCCCGACCTCGGCATGCTCCCTACCGGTAACTTCGCCATCCACGCACACCCATCGCTCCTCGACACCACCGTACTCTGCACTCCCGACGGCCGCGCGGTCACCACCCTTAACGGCCCCCGCGTCCGCCACCTCTACCAACTCTTCCGCCCCGATCTCTCGCAGAATACGTTCGAAGAGGAGGTCTAATACCACCTCCTCACTCGCCTAGGCTCCCGCTCAGAAATCCACTCACCCACACCCGCCACCACCACCCGTAATAGATGGGCCACTAGAGAAGACGTACTAGCAGCTCTCCGCCACACATTCCACATACAGACAGAACTATACTCCGACCCCCTCAACAAATCCACTCACTCCCACACCTATCACTCTCTCTACCCCGAAGACTTGGTCTTCTCTTCTAGTGGCAGTAATGCCCCACACACATGGCAAGGCACCAACATCGCCAACCCCGAATACGACCATGAATGCATGCGACGCGCCATGGAACACGCAATCACCAGTGCCCACCTCACAGCCCCTCACACACCCAGCGCAACCATTCTCATCCTTACCCGATGGGAACACACACCCTACCGCCACTCCAAGTACATCAACTCCCCATACACCCACCACCTTTACACCCTCCCCAACGACGCAAACACCTTCCTTCCCCATGACCAACACACAGGCACTCCCACCCCTACCCCATTCGGCACACGATGGATGGTCGACATATACCTCGTCGCCAACCCCCTCGCACTCTCCTCCCTACCGTCACCCACAGCCATGACCGCACTCCATAACACTCTCGAATCTATCTACGACACTCACCTCCCCAACCCCGTCATCACCGTCCCTCCCCCTCACTTCCTCGACACCTACTCTCCCCACTCAGCAGGCATATACCACCTTCCACCAAACCCAACTCACCCCATCACTTACCCCCTCCCGGAACGCATGCATCTAACATACCCCCCCACTAGAGGCACTCTTGCTTGGAACTGGCAGGACTTCGTTTACACAGACGGCTCCAAGAAAAGCAACAGCTCTCCCCTCGGAGCAGCCGCCACCCACCCCGCCTCGGATACCCGCGTCAAAATCATGGTGACCTCTACTCCTCCCTCCCACACTATCAACCGCGCCGAATTAGCCGGCATTGACATTGGCCTCCAACTCGGTCATACCCACCTCCTTACAGACAGTGCATGTTCCCTCCGCCTCATACAAGGATACTTAAACTGCCCTTCCGCTTACAGACACAACATCCACCGCGACACCCTCCTATCCATCACACACACCCTTAAACCCCGCTGCGACGCATGCATCCGTACACACCTCGGCAAAATCAAAGCACACAACCACTCCCTAGGTAACGACCTCGCGGACACCCTCGCCAACCAAGTAGCGGATGGCCACCCACCCGACACTACATACACCACAGGTTCAGAGGCTACGATAGGCCACTGGACCTGGCCATACACCCTAATTCCACAAACCCTAGTGGACCCATTACCCTACAGATACACCAACCTCAAAGCCGACGCACACACCTACAGCACCAAACACACACACACGCCCCTCTCGCAAACAACCAAACACGGTGCCCTCCTCGCCCGCGCCGCGGAGGACGGCGCCGATTTCTCTTTCCACAAAAAACACTCAACCCTCACAAATATCCAATTCACACACAAGCAAGAATTCATGTGGGGAGTCCACGACACCCGCCTTCTTACTCATAACCCCACCCTGCGCTGCCCCCTATGTGGCCAATTCACTAGCAACGGCCACATGGCCGGTAACTGCCCCACCATGTCTGGCCTAAGACAAGACCGACACAACAGCGCGCTACAACTCCTACTCTCCCTATTGGAACGCCACAACGGAGGACGTTGGGAAACCATCACTGCAGACTTCGGTAACAAACCCATAAAATTATTTGCTTCCCCCACTCCTGCCCACACTCCACTTGACTGCCACCCACCTCACCCCACCCACATGCCCACCCGCCTTGTTGCTGCTGACGAAGGTCTCTCGCCCGATTCCGTAACCTCGTGTCCCGCCGTCCTCCCACCTGAGATTCTCCCCCCCGCGCTACGACCCCCCGCACACAAACCCGACTTCATCCGCATCCTCGAACCTCGATTCGTGGGTCACTCAAACGGTCGCCGACGTTACGCATCCATAAAAAAGATTCAGATAGGGGAATGGAAGTACTGCACGGACAATAACCTCTCCCACACAGCTAACCTCATACGTGCTAAATACACACCCCTTGCAAACGCCATCCGCAGCCACTGGCCAGGCACAGTGGTTGACATCCTTCCCATCGTCATGAGCCGCACATGTACACCGCACTCCTCCACCATCACGAGTCTCACCTCCCTACTCACCGCCCGCACCGACCCTCCTGATAAACTCGTCTCCAAAGCACGCCTCGACACGTCTCGCATCCTTGCATAACTCCATACGCATACTGTCCAATGGCTGCATCACCTCCTACTCGTATACCGCATCAAGTCCCGCACGACCTCCCGCCGCGCCTCCGCACATCGCCCCTTCGCACGCCCCTGAATGCACACCACCATCACCCCGCATCAGACCCTCCCCCGGGGGGGGTAAAACCCCCGAACACCCTTGGAGAGGTTGGACATAGGTGGTTCACGGTCTAGCCCTGACTTGTAAGTTCCATGCATGGCATAGTTGGGAGGGCCCAGAGACAGCAGCCGGCGCATACGGCTTTTTGGTGAAAAACCGGCGCATACGGTCCATGTTGTAAACAATTTCAATTTCAATTTCAATGCTAACTATGATAGGAGTTGGATGTGGACGGGCAGATTATGGTGGATTTCAAGCGCGTACGCACCGTTTAACTGGCCCTTGGGTGGGCTATAATCGATTCAAGGCTGCGGAATGACAACAATCAGGGGTATTGAACCAATCCTAGACATACACCTCAGCAGATTTGCATTGCCAAATACCTCCCAAACAAACAGCGTGTCACTTCGGGCCACCACAGAATCGTGAGATACTCGGAATCGTGAGTACTAATTGGGTATCGCGATTGCACATCGTTTTGCGAGGATGAGGTACTCGCGATTACCGCGGATCCATTAAAGTACGATGAATACCAGATCCAACGATTACTTACAATAACTGGTACCGGATCCTACGATTACTTACAATAACTGGTACCGGATCCAACGATTACTTACAATAACTGGTACCGGATCCAACGATTACCTGTGATTCTAGGGTTCGGATCCCGCAATTACTTACCGAACCTAGGGTTCGGACCCAGCGATTACCTGTGATTCTAGGGTCCGGATCCCGCGATTACCTGTGATTCTAGGGTCCGGACCCACGAGACCGAGTCCGAACCCGAGTAGTCTTGGGGATTCGCGGAGCCGTAGGATCCGGATCCAATCCCTGGTTACGATAACCCTAGGCTCACTGCATGAGGTAGCATGTCAATAACCGGGTGTCGACTAGGGGAGGGGTTGGTAGAACACAAGGATCGAGTCGCCGACCCTCAAAAGATAGTGGGTACGGGAATATTTTCCCAAAACCCCCCCTTACCGGGTTTTCCGGCGGCGGATGATCCTAAGGACCGCCGCCGCCAAACCGTGCCGCTCCTCCGGCTGCGACCCACCTCCGTCCTGCGTAGCTTCGAGCCTCGCCCCCGGGGGAGACTTAAATTCGCATGGCTGGCGACTGCTAGCGAGCGCCGTGCCCAAGCGTTGCTTCCCAACCGTCCGCCGCCAGCCCCAACACTCTCGTCCCACCGCTGATTCGTCCGTACCCTTCCTCGCCAAAAAATATTTCGCAAACGCCGCCCCCGCCCCTTCGTCGGAAGAATATCTGCAAGTAATTAGCCGCGGAAAAGACATATCGGACACGCCGAGCGGGAGATCCATGTGCCAGTGTACGGATATTATGCTTTTCCAAAATCCTCCGTACATGGCTTCCCAACATATGCTGATCTCGCGGATCGCAGCTGCCGGTACCTCGTTTAGCCCCCCACCGTGCCAAGCTTGGCATGGCTACATGGTTACCTGCGCCCACCGCGTGGAGGTAGAGGTAGGTGCCGACGGGTCTGCAAGCGCACCCCTCTCCGCGTTCAGCCCCCTACGAATTCCAATTCGTGCTTTTCCACAGGACGGACGTATACTCGTGGGTACGTCGCTACTGCAATATTGTAATGGTGCTGATGCTACAGTACGACCAGTACCTCCCGGTACGTACAGATATGCATAATTAATCTAACTAGCCAGATGACGCGCCAGAACGAGCTCTCCAATGCAGAAGGAGCCGCGTCGTGAAACCCAATGCTAGGCAGGCCGCGTCTCGAGGCAGATGACGACGGTTGAACAGCACTAACGCCTGACACGTAAGCATAGCTTGCAGGCGTAACCAGTCTGGGCTGAAACCTATTTAAGCCCAGTGCAGTAGAGGGAGGTGACAGAACCTTTTAACAATTCCTTTGTTCATTTACAACATCTACTGCCCAAGTACAGCAGTGAAACATCTTTCATCAATTACCTCTCGACAACATCAATTGCAATCTTACGACACAGAGCTAGACAGACTAGAACAGATTTGTGCTAGCGTTTAGCTTTCAGAGGCTAACCGCCACACTGGTTTCGGAGCTCTTTGGTCGACGCACGCTTTCGTTCGCTTATTGAACTGCTCGACGTTGTTTGATTGAGTTGAGATGGCTTCTCTTGGACCTGGTCATTACGTGGTGTTGGTAATTCACGTTGGAGGAACTAAACGGTCGGATTTGAAGTTGGTGTTTCAGCGTGAGCCTCGTACTGGTAGAACTTGGTTCCCTGCTGGCTCTGTCTTACCCAACGAAGAGCCTGTCGACGCTGCTATTCGCGAATTACACGAGGAGACCGGTCTTGTTTTGACACCGGATGATTTGACGCTGTTGAGTGGTGAACCTGTGAACGTTACGCTACCTCAAGGACGACAGCTTGTTTCCGTGTACTCTGCGTCTATTCCTGTCCTGTTTGCTACGAGCAACTTACGTACACCTGCTCAGGTCGAGCAGGTTGTTTTGGAACAGTCGACAGTTAATCCGGATGGCACTTACGTCGTCCCGGAAATCATCAACACTGACGGTCTGACACTTACGCCTGCACAGACTGGGTTACTTCGTGCTGAGAAGCACAAGAGTGATTTACTTCACTTTGGTTACGTGACTCAGTGGGAATCTTTCTATCGAGCAATGACACAACATGTTCCAGTCATGCATGAAGACACGTCTATCCCGAGACAGCTCCACATGTACCCCCGGTTTACAACGGTCGACTCTGGTTCTGTCTGGCTGCTGATTGTTGGACACATCAACCGACTGACTGGAGTGGGACCTACAGATTTACGAGTGGGAATGCCGATGCCTACCCACAACTTGGCAGGACTATCAGTGACTCTTACGGAGACTCAGCGTAAGGCTGCCATTACTTCACCGTACCAGAATGGTCAAGACCCACCTGTACTGGAGGATTGGCTCGAAGCTCAGCCTCAGCGTTTTGTAATGCTTGGGATTGCAGCTGACTCGTACGATGCAGTGTTCTGGGTTACTTCACAGTTTTCTGGACTCCTTGGTGGATGGTGGTTGAACCGGAAAAATCATCCTCCAATTCCATCTACGTACAACGAGCTTGTTGCGGAGATACGCAAGTCTACGTTTCTTCCGAACATTCAGGATGACGCAATTAAAGCTTTGCTAAGTTTTACACAGAGCAACACGATGAGTTACGCGCTTTTTACTAAGAAGTACAACGACTACTTACGCCGTTCTCGTCAAGACCTGACAGCGGAGGTACAGTGTGTACGCTTCATTACTGGTCTTGCAAACGTGGACCTCCAGAGACTGGCTAGATCACACCGAGCGCAACTAGGTTACCAGATTACGCTCGCGGAGCTACAAAACTTTCTGAATGACGTCGTGACAGACTCGCCGGAATTAGGCAATGCAAGGTCTGCTGCTGGACCATCTACCCAATCCTCTCGCAAGCGCAACCTTGAAGACCCTTTTGAGGAAGCCTCTAACGTCTGGAAACGTAACAAGGGTGGCCGAGGACGAGGCCGCGGACGTGGACGTGGAGGTGGTAACAATGGTGGTCGTGGTGGCAACAATGGTGGACGTGGTCAACCATCCGGTCGCGAAGATTTTAATTCAATCGCAAATGCAATGACAGCTGAGGAGCGTAAGCGACACATGGACGAAGGACTTTGCTTCAAGTGCCACAAGAAGGGACACCGTTTGTTCCAATGCCCGGAGTTCAAAGGCAAGGCACCAATGCAACCTAAGAAGCAATGATGGTGGCAAGGCTGTTCTACAAATGAACTGGAGCAGCCGGCTACATCTACTGTTCATTCTGAGACACTGCTAGCGACAGAGGTCGTCGATAAACCTTCGGCATCTCCATCGACTACAGTTGCGACACCTGTAACGCAAGTAGCAGGTCGTCGTCGTCAGACTAAGCAGAGACAGAGTCGTAAACCTGTAACCAGACGTTCAGTTGATTGGAAACTGGTTGACTCAGTCTTTGACCCTCTGCATGCACGATTCAACTTCACGTTGGAAGGATGTGCTGATGATGAAGGTCTTAACTCGCACGGTGACTTACCTCACTGTTCGCCGAGTGACTCGATTCTAGACAGAGACTTAACAGGAGAGAGGGTGTTCATCAACCCACCCTGGGAGTTAGCTGAGCAGATTGCGCAGCATTTTGAGGATTGTCGTCGAACATCTCCGACATCTACGATGGCTGTATTTGTACTACCGAAGTGGGCGAAATTTACTCAGGTGACTAAGCACTGGAAACTCTATCAAGAATTCCCAGCAAGGACACAGCTTTTTACACGTCAGTCACTGGAGAATCCAGCGCAACAGGAGGTGGTTGCTCCAGCCCCTTGGCCTGTACAGCTGTGGTTAGTCGACGCAGATTGTGCGTTTAACGACTCACCAGAACCTACAGCACCTGATCAACCCGACTCGGTACCTGTACCAACAGACGACTCGGAACAGTCCATCGCTACGCTGCGACAATTTTCTTCGACAGCTACAGCCCTACTGACTGACCTCACGGAAGCTCGCCCGTTAATTCGAACTGAGCTGACTGTGAAAACTCCTGATGGCGGACACCACATTTCTGGATTAGTGGACTGTGCTGCGACACTTGATTTTGTGTCAGAGGACTTTGTACGACGCTTTGCTTTACAGACTCGGAAGTCTGCCAGTAAAACCCCAGTTCGACTCGCTAATGGACAACGAGTGACTTCTACGACAGTCTGCGACGTCACTTTTGAGCTGGCTCGACACGAGTTTCACCGGACTTTTTATGTCTTACGTGATTTACGCACAGCTGATTTAATCCTGGGTTTACCATGGCTTGATGACGAACAGGCCTCTTTACAATTTGGTACAACCAGAATTTTTACACTAATGGACGGCACAGCTGTGGAGACTACACTCGAGGAACGACGCCCTGAGTGTCTACTCCTGTCGTCTACGAAAGTTCAGAAGCTCATGCGCAAGACGCGCCGCAGCAGAGGACGTCATGCTGATTTTTACGTCATTGAACTTACGTCAGTCGCTGAACAAACGACAGACTTTCACACTGGAGAGGAACTAACAGCAGAACAACGTGATAACTTCCGGTCTTTACTCTTTGATGACTTCCCGGAGTTACTGCGACCTGTCGACTCTCCACCTGTAAGCCGACAGTGGGATCATCCCATTGAAACAATTGGCCCGATGCGACGTCAACGTCTGAACAGATTGTCACCCGCAGAGCGCGCTGAGCTTAATCGACAGCTTAAAGACGCAGTGGAAGCTGGGTTGATACGCCCCAGCTACAGTGAATTCGGCTCGCCAATTCTTTTTGTGCGAAAAGCTGATGGCTCGCTACGTCTTTGCATTGACTACCGCGGTCTTAACGAGGTTACGCGTAAAGATGCTTACCCGCTACCGCGTGTGGACGACACACTGGACGAACTTAAGGACGCGAACTTTTACACACACCTCGACCTCGCTTCTGGATTCTGGCAAGTTCGAGTGCGTGATCAGGACGTTCACAAGACGGCTTTTCAGACCCCTGATGGCTTAATGGAATGGGTCGCCATGCCGTTTGGCCTGTGTAATGCACCAGCTACATTTCAGAGGATGATGAACGACATACTTCGCGACTTTTTACATAAGTTCGTGACAGTCTACCTGGATGACGTCTGTATCTACAGTCGAACTCTGGAAGAGCACCTGGAGCACCTGCGTCTAGTGCTACAGCGATTCAAGGAGGAAGGGCTGAAATTGCGCCTTAAGAAATGCTTCTTCGGATTGCAAGAAATGGAGTATCTGGGCTACACTGTGTCAGCCGGAAAAATTTCGGTTTCCACAAAGAAAGTCGAGGCCGTTGCAGACTGGCCAGTGCCCAAGACGCAGAAGGAGGTTCGCAGTTTCGTACAGTTCTGCAACTTCTATGCGAGATTCATACACCATTTTAGCGACCTTACGGCTCCATTGACGGACTTACTGCGGAAGTCCCAGCCACAGAAGGTTACGCTGACGCCTGCCTGTTTGGAAGCCTTCGAGACTCTCAAGTTACGGCTCATTTCCGCGCCATGCCTGATCCTTCCGGAGGTCGGCTCGGACGCGACGTTCACCGTAGCTACAGATGCTTCCACAGTGGGGATTGCAGCAGTCCTGTTGCAAGACCAAGGAGGCGGTCTTCAACCAGTCTCTTACTGGGCGCGTAAGCTGAATCCAGCTGAGCGTGGTAACACTTACTCTGCGTACGACTTAGAAGCTTTGGCCGTATGCGAAGCTGTCAAGCATTGGAGGTGCTATCTTGAAGGCTGTTCTAAGTTCCTTGTCGTAACAGACCACGACACACTGCGGCACCTGCTCAGGCAACCGAACAACAGGCTGAACAAGCGGCAAGCAAGATACCTGCGGGATTTGCAACCGTTTGTGGGCTCGATGACACTTGCATATCGCAAGGGAGCTCTGAACGAAGCTGACCCGTTAAGCCGGCGACCAGACTTCGTACCTCAGGCCACAGTACCCTTATTTTGGGATGGCGAGGTTCCGTCAGATCGAGAATTACGACGGAAGTCCCAGCTGCTGTTTGAAGACGCACAGTTAAATTCACTGACTGTTGACGCGTTGCAGCTGAGCCCTGAGTTCGCTGATCTCATTCGCGAGGGGTTCTCACGAGATTCGTTTTATGGGGACGATGGTGAGTGGACAAGAGACAGCCGGATAGAAGCCAGAGACGGGTACTTTTGGCGTCTCAATCGCCTCTGTATTCCACAGAACTCTGAGCTCCGACTGAAATTGATCGCAGAGCTGCACGAAAGTTCGTCAGCCGGTCACAGAGGAGTTGCTAGCACTCTTGCTAAAGCACTCGACAGATTCTGGTGGAAACGAATCCGCCAAGATGTGAAAGATTTTTGTGAACGCTGCGTCGTGTGCCGACGAGCGAAGATTCGACCTCAGATGGCCGCGACTCTTTACCCGTTACCTGTTCCACCCAGACCGTGGCACACAGTTGGTCTTGACTACCTGACACACTTGCCTGAGAGCAACGGCTTTAACAGTGTGCTGATTGTAGTAGACCATCTAACTCGAATGGCCCATTTTCTGCCATGCACAGAGTCGATTACTGCCGAAGAAACTGCAACTTTGTTTTTACAGGGAGTCTACCGTTTACATGGACTGCCCCGAGTGCTGATCAGTGACCGCGACCCGAAATTTGTCAGCGCCTTCTGGCAGACATTGTGGAGACGCCTTGGAACGCGACTAAACATGTCTACCAGCCGACACCCAGAAACAGACGGACTGACAGAGCGCGTGAACAGCACGTTTCAGCAGCTTCTTCGTTGCTTCTGTTGCTATGATGGCTCCAACTGGTCGACACTTTTACCGCAAGTGGAGTTTGCGTACAACGCTTCGCGTGCACTTGGAATTGAGCACACGCCGTTCGAGGCTAACTTTGGTTTTTCTCCTGAGGAGCCTCCTGACCTGCTCTTCAGCATGCGACCATCGATTCCTTTTTCGCAAGACGCAACAGAACGGTTGAGATTGTTACAGGAAGTACACAGCTTGGTACGCTCAGTGTTACAACTACACAAGAACGAGATGCAAGCGCGCACAGAACCGTCTACAGCGCCACACTTCGCTAAGGGAGACAAGGTGTCAGTCGTCACAGCAAATCTTTTTCTGCGAGGACAGCCGAACAGGAAACTCAGAGACAGACAGCTTGGCCCTTTTTCAGTGGAGGAGCAGATTGGGAAACACAGTTACAGATTAAAACTTCCAGCGACAGTACGCTTACATCCTGTGTTCCACGTTAACAACTTAAGACCCTGCTCTACCGCTCTGCTACGGCCAGCTGTCCCGGTGACTGTCCCTGAAGGAGACGACGAGGAGTTTGACATCTCACACATCTCTGCTGTGTGCATCAAGTCGCTACCTGGGCGACGAGGCAAATATTTGCTCTTCATGACGCATTTCAGTGATGACGACATTCCACCTGTCTGGCACCGATTGAACGAGGTGCATCGAACAGTTGCGTTACAAGAATTCTTGGAGACGCCCCAATGGCGCAAGTTCGCCAAGACTCAGGCGTACATTGATTTTATGCACGCTCACCCAGCGCGCATTCCTGAGTCCCAGTAATTGCTTCAGTAAAGGAGCCAAGAACCACGGAGGTCTGCCTCGCGGCGACCTCATTGATCTGTCAAGAGGGGGAGGGTACGAGTGTGACGAGTACAGTCCTGCAACAGTACATTGCAGGACATTGTACAGGTACTCGTTACGAATTCCAATTCGTGCTTTTCCACAGGACGGACGTATACTCGTGGGTACGTCGCTACTGCAATATTGTAATGGTGCTGATGCTACAGTACGACCAGTACCTCCCGGTACGTACAGATATGCATAATTAATCTAACTAGCCAGATGACGCGCCAGAACGAGCTCTCCAATGCAGAAGGAGCCGCGTCGTGAAACCCAATGCTAGGCAGGCCGCGTCTCGAGGCAGATGACGACGGTTGAACAGCACTAACGCCTGACACGTAAGCATAGCTTGCAGGCGTAACCAGTCTGGGCTGAAACCTATTTAAGCCCAGTGCAGTAGAGGGAGGTGACAGAACCTTTTAACAATTCCTTTGTTCATTTACAACATCTACTGCCCAAGTACAGCAGTGAAACATCTTTCATCAATTACCTCTCGACAACATCAATTGCAATCTTACGACACAGAGCTAGACAGACTAGAACAATGGTCACCGTATTGCGGCATGTCGACTTACCATCGGTAAAACATACCATTTCACAGCAGCAACACGTCGAAACCCGCAGGCAGTATGCCCTTTCAGTCCAAGAGGCAGCGAGCGGCAATAAGACGGCATGCGAGGGAGCAGGCTGTGGCTGCGGAAGTATCCATTGCAGGTAGCCGCCCGAGTGTCGGAGTGGGGCAGCGACGAGGCGGCGTCGGCACCATCGTCAACAAAAACAACGACTCACCATCCCGCGCTGACACTGCCCGCGCGAGAATCCGTGAAACAACAACCGTGCAGAATTTGCAGTCACGCGTCCGCGACCTCCGCCGAAAGGTAGCTAGTTCGAATGAGGCGGAGAGATACTGGAGGGCGAAGGTTGACAACCATAAGGATAGTGAGAAAAGTCTGCGGTCGCAAGTATCGGAACTGGAAAGGCAAATTGTCGAGGGAGAGATTAAGCGCAAGAAGATTCAGCAAGAAGTGGCACGGCTGAAACGTCAAATACTGCTGAAGCATAGCGCCGATCGAGGAGGCGCACCGGGAAATACTGCCAACAGCAGTGGGAGTAGCAGCGACGTGGAGGACAGCGGTAGTAGTGACGACGCCGAGGCCGAGCCTTACCGCCGCCGGCGGTCGCATCATCAGCGGAAAAGACCGACCGGGCTGTCGTACAAACTTCGAGATACCGCTTCACGCGCGACAGTGCAAAGGTACATCGGACGCAAAGCTGAACAATTAGAGAATTGGTTGACTCAGGCTGTCGGTAACGATGACAGTTGGCAACGTGTGTTCGGCGGGGACGGCGAGGCAGAGGCGGGTGATCGCAGTGTGGATAGAGAGCACATACGCGGCGAGGAATTGCGTGAGGCGGGGGACCTGGCTGGACATCCCTCGGATGTTCGAGTAGCACACACACCCCGTTTCATTTTGGGTGCTTTGCTAGCGAACTACCCAGAGCTTCTTAGTGCTATTTTGCAATCCAAGCAATTTAAGCTTGTGTTCAAAGCAGCCGAGGAACGTGCACTGCATGCGATAAGAGACATGTGGGAGCGAAATGGGTTGCAGGTTTACACTGATCTGAGGCTGTCACAAGATGCATACCAACGTCTTATAAACCTGACAACGCACAAATGGGATGAGGACATGGAAGAGATGGTGAGATTGGTGTTGCCAGGAGGAGCTCAGATGTGCAAATGGCCAGCCGTACCTACAGTGCTACAAACCCAAGAGCAGGAATTGAACGCAATAGGGTTGCAATCGTCCACAGACTTAGTGTCGACAACATTGGATCTATCACTAGTGTTGCAACAACGTGCACGGAGGCTGCTGAAGGAAGGACTGGTCAAGCCTGGTGAGGAATTGCGGGTGCAAGTGATTGCCGATGCGTCCGGAATTATAACTCCACTAGAACAAATGGGACTGTGGTGGTGCTGAAGGTGATTTCTTTGCGTATTATTGATGCTATTAGCATAGTCAGATTACCAGTCGATACGTTATACTGAAAATGTATTTCACGTGCACATTGTTGCGCACAGATTGTATGTGACGACAGCTCAGTGGTAGGTGTGAAGGGAAAGGAAGGTTTTCTCGTCAATTCAGTGGAGAACAATCTGCCATGCTCCTTCTATCTTCGTGATGATTGCTACGAGGACATCATGCGGAGCTGCCCGGGAATTCCAGAGGTGATGCAAAACATGGTCGCTGAAGGTCTTATTGTGAACGGGAGGCACCACAGTGTGCAGTCATGTATGGGTGGAGACCTCAAGCTGCTTAACGGATGGCTAGGGCTGTGTGGGTGCTCGTCGAAGTACCCGTGCATTTACTGCAAGGCAAAAAAAAAGCACCTATTCAGGACAACGTCACTTATTCCAAGGGTGGACTGCCTCTACGAACGATTCAGGAAATGTCGCAGATGGCGCACGTAGTTTTAGACTATGATTATGTTTGCCCTGCTCCCGGTGCGTTTCAATATCATTCGATTGCAATTTACATGTGTGTGTGTGTGTGTGTGTGTGTGTGTGTGTGTGTGTGTGTGTGTGTGTGTGTGTGTGTGTGTGTGTGTGTGTGTGTGTGTGTGTGTGTGTGTGTGTGTGTGTGTGTGTGTGTGTGTGTGTGACTTGCTGATATGTGTAATTGTTTTGGCAGATTGTGCTTCCTCTGTCACTGCGGCCAGTGAGACCCCATCGACGGAGGGCATGACAACGAGCAAGAGCCAAGCCTTGCAGCAACAACACTTCGGCCAATGCAGAGGTCGCCAACCCTTCATGCCCATGCCTAGCGTGATGTACTACATCGCGGACATCCTGCACAACCTATTGAGGGTGGTGCCACAGATTTTTCTTCATACCGTACAAGAAAATTGTGATGAAGAGCAGCTCAAGCAGGTTGGGCAGTGGTGCTACGAGAATCTATCCTTGATTATCAGTGGCGATATCTATCTTCAGACCGAAAAGGGTGTGAAGAAGCTGATCGTTTCTGCAGAGAGCTGGCCGGAGTCGACATGCCGTCTGCCCCTTGACAACTACGATACTATCCTGAAGATCGCCATTAAAGACCACGGCAGTGGCGAGCTGAATGAGGATGTCTACGCGGAAGCACTGGCAGTTTGGGAGGCGTTCTTCCTTTTCAACGATGCTGTCACGAGAGGATGCGATGACACCGAACCAGTGGCTGTGGAAGCGCATGCGCAGGAATTGGACAATCTGGGCGCCCAATTTATGGCTGCATATTTGGAGGTGGCCGCTGACTCTCACGTGACTGTCTACATGCACATTATGGCATGTCACATGGGCGACCTTGTCAGACAATGGGGTGGCTTAATGAAATGGTGTAGTCAAGGAGCCGAGGCCATGCACCAGATGACAAAGTTCTTTGCCCGAAAGCGCTCAGCAAGGAGGGGGAATGTGTCGAAGGTGGTGCTCACCCGAGTGCATATGACGATGAAGATGCGTGCCCAACCATCACGCAGGCAGCGGCGTCGGCATACTAGAGTGCATGTCACAGGCACTGGCCACGTGTCGAAGGCCAAGAGAGAGGCTCACGAGCAAACCCAAAACAAACTCAAAACCAAGCACCCTACCCACAACTTTAATGAATCTCGTGCAGTGAAAAAGGCAAGGGGCGAGTGACAAAAATGTAACAACAGAAATGATTACATATTATTGCCTACCGCCGGCGGCGCTTGCTAGATGCTGCACGATATGCCCCGAAAAAGTTTGTTATCCATGCGTCATATTGATAAATGTTCGTTGCTGGGGCTGGCACCTCCGACAGCTCCATGGCATGCTTTACACCCGCTGCCTTGTCTTGGCCGTTGAACATGGGGTCCCGGCTGGGCGAGTATTGCATGTTTTGCTTGAGGCGTTCCCGCCCCTCAGGTACGACCATCAACCGCAGCCGCTCGTTCCTCTTCTGTAGGTACTCTCCTTCCTCCTTCAGTTTCTTCTCCCGTGCCGTGCGCCTAGCGTCCGCAGCATTCCACGCCTCGACCACTCGCAGGTGGTCAACATAGGTCGCGAAGCCAGCCTTGCTCTTCGTCAGGCGCGGGTGTTGATATGGTTTTGCTGTGACTGGGAAGGCTAGTGAATACTTTATCTTCCCCCACGGTGGGCGCAAGGTGGGCTCAGGAAACGTCTAGCTCGCTGCCCGTTGCTGCAGGTGCTCAAAATCAGGCAGCTGAAGTTTGCTGCTGTAAATCTCCGGCTCGTCCCTAACAGACTGCATAAATTTGAACTGCGCATACTCGCGCTGATTGCAGTCCCATGGGGGGAGGTGGGGGTACCTTGACAAATCGGCGTCCTCGGCCCCCGTCGAAAGAGGATGAGAGGCTGATAGCTTGGGTCGGCATGTGCTTGGAGGATCTACCGTGACTACAACCTTGGCAGTGCTGAACTTGAAGGTAACCTCCGACGTAACGATACCGTTAGGCTGTTTCTCAGCGTCTCCGTCACCGTGCCAGGTGGGACGATTATCTTCAGCGTGCTATTCCTCCTCCGGATGTTCCCGTACGCGACGTCCGCGCCTGCTTGTCTCGTTAGATGCATCCCAGCCAATTGCTCCATCGCGTACCAAGTATGAAAAACCCACCCGCGAACCCTGCAGCCGACTCCCGACTTCTTGTAGCTCCCACGGTCACAAAACTGCACGGAGCGAAACTCGCGGTCCCAAAAACTCGTGGCTATGTCCTTCATCCAACTACTCAGTAGGTCGGGAGGGAAGCCGACCAACTTCACAACCTTAGACGCGTTGGATACTTTGAAGTCCCGGCCGAGCTCATCGAATGTTGCTGCATGAAACAAAGTCTCCCACGTCTCGCGCTCCACGACCACCATAGGAGTCAATAGCGGGCCTAGGCATATCGTGCATGCGCTATCTCGGTATCGGGCCGGTTCGGAACGGTACTTTTCGTCGAACTCTTCCGCGAGGCAGTCCAAGCACTCGCCGTCCAAGGTGCGTATTCGCCGTTTCTGAGCCGCCATGGCACTCTCATGCAAAATACACACCAAAGATAGACTCAGACTTCATCGTGATACTTCGCCGATACAACAAAACTCAAGAAATCCCCACATGGTTGCTTGTGTTTGGTCTCTAGCTGGTCATTTCGCAAAAAATCCGGCGGGCATCGGGGATGTTGGTGTCGGCGGTTGCTTTACGGCGGGGGCGAGTGAGCTGGCGAGTAGGTGGTTGCATGTGCCGACAGTGCACACCTGCCGTGGCGACCTATCCGCGTAAGGAGAATATGCAACCGCACACCTTCAGCTTTCGTATTTGATAAATTTGTGGTCTTAGCAACACATGTTCGGAGTTTCAGCGTGAATGGCGCCGTATCGACAGTGTTAAGAACGCGTAAGCAACAATGGCTATGAGCGAATGGTACAGGTGCGTTGGCGGCGTGTTTTGACGCGATTCTCGCGTCTAAAAAAACGCGTGTACGATATTAAAATGTCCATTGAACAATACCGGTAAATGTGCTGTGGCATGGGTACATGGTTACCAACGCCCACCGCGTGGAGGTAGAGGTAGGTGCCGACGGGCCTGCGAGCGCACCCCTCTCCGCGGTGGCGCTTGACATTAAGGTAATGCATTGTGTACGCCCTAAGATATAATTCTCATAACCATCACAAGGCTGTGTTTTTCTTTAATCCCATGAAACTCCCGACCCTCTTGACACAACTCATGTAAATTTTCTTGAGCACCGATTTATTGGTACTTGTTGTAAAATAATTCAATTCGAATTTCCTACATGTATACACTCTTCCCATAAAGTCCGTTACTAGCGGCACGTATTTAATTACCCGCCACGCACTGCCGCGATGGCCATGCAACTCGATTGGGGGGTGGAATAATGATTTTCGAGCAGCACACCACGGCGCGTTGTTCACTGACGTGAGCACCTTTACCGGCACGCCCCGATTATTGTGGACACCCACGTTGGATTTTCGGCCCATATTTTGCGGGCCGAAATTCGTGCATGTGCAGGTTATGCACGCCTCTATGCGTGGCTCGGCACACGTAGTGTCGCGACAAGCCGGGAGACTACTCGACACTGGGTTCTCAGCATGTTTGCACAATTGCACTAATATCCGCCGACTGTGTTGCGCCCGGCCGTCTACAAAGCGGCGACACCGAGAATGGCATGTCGTGTGCAATGGTTTTTCTTGCCACGTGCCCGGAAATACCACCAAGGAGCACGGGCTGGGGGCCTATTAGGCTTGAGGGGCAGTTGACTTGGAGTGTAAGCACCCTGGCGCGCGGATCGTTGGCCTTAGAAGCTTGCGCATCGCCGGGCGTGAAAAATGGCGGGGAGCTTTCAAAGTACCCTAGCACGGGCCTTCATCTGGCCAGCGGCAAAGGGCACGGCACCATGCCATCATGGGGCATGAAATGGGCAACGCCGTGAATAGAAGAAATATAGAGCGCTGATTGTTGAGCGTATTAGCGGAGCGGGTATGCGGGTACCACCTGTCTAGGGGTTGCTAGCCCCGCGCGAATGTGGCAGATTTTGAAACCCTAAAAGCTTTATTTGGCTGTACGAGGGCTTGGATGACATCGGACGGCGGATTTGACGCGAAAACTGGCCGGTAGGCGTAAATTAAGTTGAAAACTTATATTTGCTTGGGGGAAGGGCTTCCACTTGCAACTTAGTTTGCTCGAATCGGACATTGTACGGCGAAGTTAGGCTTTTTTAAGCCTCCCAAGCTGTGGTTTTCCGGCCCCGAGCCCACCCACGTCAAGCATATTAACGGCACATGCCATCACACCCACGTGCTCCCATGTTTGCGGACAACATGCTGGGATCATAAAAACCGCATGTTGTGTCGCCCATTTCGGGATTTTTTACGAGCCAAAGCGTGGCAAATCCGAATTCCGGGGCGCCCGAATCAGGGTATACAGCGAAATCGGGGTTGGGCCGCAAACCCTAATACGTCATATCGTAGCCGTGACGGGCCCCATTTGTGCCCCGCTTCCCCCTTAGCCTTACCGTTAACACAAGTTTCGGCCCGCCTTTTCAACGAGCTAAAATACAGTTAAACCCTAGAAACCCTACATGGTAAACACCCGCCCTACGCGAAAGGCCCTATTTCACTAGTAACGGACTTTATGGGAAGAGTGTATATACAAAAAAAAGAAATGTATAAAAAAAGAATAAATTAGGATGTGTTTTTATTTACATGCATACGCCATACGGCGTCTTGCCGGATTTTATGCCGTCGTGGATCGGCAAGCGGGCGCTTCGTCATTCCTCAATTGAGAGGCTTCCAATTGCCACTAACGGCTTTATTTACCCCCGCCATGGTCCGTACATACGTACTTGTCTCCGCCAATTCGTCAAACCCCGGCGCCTCGCCAGACTCAACACGTTATTATCTTATTTCCCCGCCATAGAGTACAATTTCATATTGTTGTGTCATGTTTTGTGGCCCTACCTGACAAGTCACCCTATCCCGCTTTTCACTGTCTCGCTTTTCTTCCGTTGTAATCATTCATGCAGGGTTCTCTTTGCTTGTAATCAATCCTTACACATATACTCCCATTTCTATATAAGGTTAACTCTAAGCTACTCAGCTCATCTTCCGCAGATGGTCGCAAAGTTCACCTAAAAACCGGCCTTAAGTTCACCCAAGTTCACCGAAGAACCGGCCTTAGGTTCACCTAAGTTCACCTAAGCACGCTGATGGAAATATACTTTTTTTATTTACAATTTTTATACATCACGTACATGTAATGAGGGCGGGCGCACATGGCGCATGTCCCCGTCACCGCCTCCTTATATTCCCGCACACCATCCCCGGACTCACCCTCGCAAACGTCGCGCGCTCTTTCGCGGCATCTTACGGCGTGCGAAGACACAGCGCGACGCAAGCTATCGTTTCCGAATATCTGACAGCAGGCACACAGTTAGGGGGCGGCGCCTGGCCTTGGCGGGGACACTACTTCCTCTGCCCATATAAGTTCTTCTTCTGGAGTATAAACTTGTTTACAAATATCTCCGGAGGCAAGCAAGGCGACGGCCTGACGACGCTGGGTCGAAGCGGAGCCAACACCGGCATCGTGACCCCCCCCCCCCCCCCCCCCCCCCCCCCCCCCTCGTGCAGGTGTCTCGCTGAGCTTTTAGAATTCTTAGCCCCCTGCTGGCAGTGATTACACCTCGTCGGCGTATCGAGCTCGGCATGCGTCTGCGACATGTCCGTTTTGGCGCTATTAACGCTTTATTACAAGTTTTCAAAAACTTCAGGCCAGCGGCTGACCAGCCCGTGCCCTGTGCTTCCTGTCATCAGGCTGCATGCTTGGAGTCATGGGGGGAGGGTGATGAGGAAAATTTTTGAGCTGCAGAGCGCCGTCGCTGAGTGGTAATCGGCTGCGATGGTCGGTGGTGCACTGATTTTGGTCGAACCACTTTCTCATTTGTTTTTGAGGCGATAGTGTGGGCAGCCAAGAAAGGCAGCTCAGGGGGGGAGGAAGGGGGTTAGGCGACAGGATGGTGGCCTCCGCACGCACTCCCCGCGATGCACATGCTGCTCCGGTCAGAGACGTCACCAAGGCGCGCCCCCTCAAACATCATCGCGCGAGTGAACAATCATTAAAAAAATTATTGTTAAAACTTAATTGATGGTGGGAGGTGATCCATTACTATGGCTGCCTTGATAGGCACCCCTGCCGGCAGCGGAGGCTCGGTTCCAGGAGAGGCAGCAGGGGTACCCCTTCCCTCCAGACCCACCCGCGCGGGCGCTGGTGTCGGCGGATGATTACAATGAGGCGACGACGGCGACCATGAGAGTGCCCTTCCCTCGAGTGCCCAGCCCGCCGGAGCGCAGCGCACAGGGGGTCAGCAAGCCGGGATCCCCTCGCGTGGGAGCCACTCGTCGACTGGCGCAAAAAGCAGCGCCCACGGAGGCTGACATCGGCCCATGGTTGAGCTCAAAGGCACACACGGTTCGTCTCCCCCTCAAATCACACACTCTCATTCACCTTCACAGGCTCACCCTCACCGTCATCCTCACCGTCATCCCCACCCATACCCTCACTTTCAACCTCTCTCTCACCCTCACACTCTCACTCTCACCCTCACCCTCACTCTCACCCTCACTCTCACCCTCATTGTCACTCTCATCCTCACTCTCATTTACCTTCACACTCTCACGCTCACCCGCACGCAAGCCACCCATAATCTCACAACTTTTAAGGCTGTGACACGAATGAGGGCTGTGGCATCGTCGTGGTGTGACACGGATGGGAGAGTGTCTGTGTGTAAAGTGGGCTGAGCGGTGATGCTGCCTGGGTTGCGAAGGTGGCGCAGGCGAATGCAGTGGGGAAGCCGATCTCTTCCGCTGTGGTTGAGACTCTGATGGTGCGCGCCTCTCACTGCGAATTGCGAGGCACACGCAGCGAGGCTGTTTCACGGGGAAGAGGGGTTGGGATTGGGTGGTGGGTGTGAGGTGGTGTCGGTGTTGGTGACGCGGATGAAGTGGGTGGATGGATGGATGAGGTGGTAGTGGAGTTGAGCAAGGAGGTGTGGAGTTGACTGTATGGATGATTTTATTTGTATTGTCTTTACAGGGAACGGACAGTCGCCTGCGCGCCGCCGTCGCCAGCTCCGACTACACCACCCTGCCCCCGCTGCCCGTCGGTAGAACGGGCGGCGGTGCCGGTGCTGCTGAGGCGACGAGCAACGGAGGTGAGAGTGGGAGTAAGGATGGCGCCGTTGGTGTCGCATTTTATTTTTATTTTTCTGATATATTATATTGTGTTTGTGGCATTGAGCTGACATTTTGTTGTACTCTTTCGATGCATCGGGGCGCCAGATGCGGCGTTTTTGCATTCTGATGGCAGCGTGACGCACCGAGGGAGGCTGGAGGGCGGGGGCGGCGCGTATGGTGGGGCGAGGGGGGAGAGCGAGCCCGGGGCGAGGGGGAATGGGGATGGGGGGACGGCGACAGGTGCGCGGATGGCCTCCCTTCATTTACTCCATGTTGACGTGTTCGTGCCACCACTCCACCCCCCCCCTCCTCCATGCCTCTGTCCCTATTGAATTGCCGCCTTCTCAGTTTCAATGCTTTGTATTTTGGCAAGGAAGTTTGTTGTATGGAATTATGAAAGTTATGTGAGATCGAAAGGGAGCGTGAGAATTGAATTGATAGAAACGCAAATGAGGGATAAGTTGAACATAATCCCAGACATGATATTTTTTTCGAGGGCCATAAACCTTCATTTGTGGGGCCGTCCTCCTGTTGTCTCATCTTCCTTCGTCACCCTCCCTCCCACTTTCTGTGTCGCCCATGTATTTCCATTTTATGGCGGTTAAGACATTCTCACATTTGCAAATGTCGTCCCATGTTTGTGCTGTGTTGCGTGTGTATCGATGTTGTGCGCAGTTTGCCATTTTTGGGAAGCCACACAGGCATAATTCCATGAGCATGCGCAAACTATGCCAACCAAAGGGGACGTCGCTCGTATTTGAGGATTAATGAAACCCTAGTTCACTTGTGAATCGCCAACGATGAGAGCAAGTGCTTATGTTGTGTTGCATGTGTCTCTATGCTTAGCGTAGCGATGGACACTTTTTTAGCAGTCACACAAACATAATTGCAGATCGACATATGCGCAATATGCCAACTAAAGTGACATCGTTTATATTTCAGGGTTTTGAATACCCTAGTTTATTCGTGCGTCTCGCCATCAATGAGAGCAACTCGTTTTTTTAATTTTTTTGCACGCGTGTCTATGTTGTTGACATGCAAACACAATTGCATGTCTACATACATATTATGCTAATAAAAAGGGATGTCTTTTTCATTTTAGGGTTTTCAAAACCACAGTGTATCCTTGTGACTCGCCGACAATGGGGGCAACACACGCGGCTGAGGCTGATACGGTCGTGCGTGTGTGGGTTGCCCCCGGCAGCGTCCATGCTGCGGCCCCGGTGGGGCTCCACCGAGGGCGGGCTGGACCGGCTAGGCTGGGTGCGGCAGGTGTTGGGCCGCATCGAGGAGTTCCCGCTGTACCGCAACCATCAGCGGTCGCGGGAGGAGGTAGGGGCGTACCAGCGCTGGGAGTTTCTTTTCTTCAACAGGAAAGGGGTGTTCCCCACCGAAGCCTTCCCCAGCCGGCAAGCCATCGCGGACATAGGGCACACCCTGCAGCAGATGCTCGGGGACCTGCTCCCCGTGCTACCCCACCACGCACGAGCTGCCACTCCCCTCGCATGGCAGGCGTCCGATGATGGTGGCGCGGAACAGGTGACCCCCCCTCTTTCCCCCCCTCCCCCTTCCCCTCTCAGCACCACCTGAAGTCTAATGAAATAGAGAAAAGATAGTCACGCACATGAATAGCGAATGCGTTGCCTCTTTCTCATTATCTCTCCGCGCTCTCCAATTCCTCCCATCATTTTTTAAGAATGCCCAGTGCTCTTCGACATTTCTCCAATTTCCCCTCAACGCCTCTCCCTGCTGTCCCCAAACGCCCTCGACGTCCCCCTCTACGGCAACCATGCCCTCCCTCTCTCACTTCCCAGGAGCTATCCCCCATTCTGCACGGATTGATAATAATTCCCAGCTCTCACGCCCTCAATTTTCTCATGATTAACCATGTCATAGCTTGCGGTCTCATATACACGCTCGCCAGTCCCTCTGGCGCTTTCCAAACGCCCTTGAGCGCGTCAAAACTGCAACCTTCCCCAAACACGCACACACGCGCATTAACACACACGCGCACGCACACACACACACACACACACACACACACACACACACACACACACGCACGCACACGCACACACACACACACACACACACACACACACACACACACACACACACACACACACACACACACACACAAAACAAACCCACGTATATGGTTACACGCATAGATACACCCACACATACACACGCGTACACACACATAGACGCATGCTGACTCCCCCCCACCTACATACGTAATCACATAAGTACTCTCCCACACATACTCCGGACACACACCCACACGCACACATATATGGTTGAGTTCTCAATTATAACTCAGTCCTACACAATGTTCTTCTGTAACTATGCGCTGATTCTCACAGCCTTTCATGCGACCCCCATATGGGCGCTAGTACCCGTGAACGACTCAAACGCTGACAGCTTTGGACATATGAGTTTTGAAAAAATGTTGGTGTAGTTGCTTGGTGACGGTGTTGGGTCATGTGGTGCATCGCGGTAGGTGGCGGATGATGGGGGGCAGGCGATGAGCGTCGAGGCTGCGGAGGCGATGATGCACGTGTATCGGTGCGCGTTGGAGGAGTTTCTGGCGCACGTGGCGGTGGAGTGCAAGGAGCGCGCGTTGATGCTGGCGTTGCTGTGGGACCACTTCGCCAGCCTGGTGGTCCTCCGCGTCAACATGGAGCGAGCGGGGGAGGAGGAGCGGGGGGAGGAGGAGGAGCGGAGCGGGGGCGCGGCGCTGGAGGAGACGGTCGCGAGGATGGAGCGGGAGATGAGGGCGAAGGAGGCGCAGTGGGAGGTGCGGAAATAGCATGACACCCTTTTCGTGATTTGTACCCAATGTCGTGTCTCGAGCGAATGGTGAGCGCTTCTCTATGCTGTGGTAATGCAGACGAGCGCGGAGGCGCTGAGGGATGAGCTTCAGCTGAGCAGGAATGAGAACCTTCGCATCGCTCGGCAATTGGTGAGACCGCGCTCGTGTGAGTGAGTGCGCATTGTGCGTCGGTGATTGCGTCTGACGATTAAGGTTTAACTTGTTCAACAGCGACGCCAGTATTGTGTGTGGTTATCTTTAGGCTGATTTTCCCGTCCATACCTTTCTTGTGTTTATGGATGTAATCGGTCTTATTGTGTTCATACGTGTGAGTGCTTGTCTCCTTACCTTTTCTGTTCGTTTTGGGCTCAGGTGAAATGGGAGTGCCAATGTTAGACGAATGACAAACGGGTTGGCCGTCAGTTACGTGGGTTTGGTTGGGTTCGGTGACAAGTGTGTTGTGTGGGTGGGCACGTGTGCAGGTGAGGGCGGAGAAGGCGCGTAACGACGCGTTGAGGAAAGTGGAGGCGCAGGAGACGGGCGTGGAGGAGGCGACGGCGGCTGCTAAGCGGGCGGAAGAGGAGGCGGCGGAGGTCAGACGGGAGCGGGAGGGGGCGGAGGAGGCACGTCTAGGGTTGGAGGCGAAGCTGGCGGAGGTGGAGAAAGCGTTGAAGGCGCGCAGCGGTGAACTGGCAAAGTTGGAGGAAGAGCATGACGTCACGTGTGCTGCCTTGGAAGAGGCAAGGCCACCCAACCCACTCACCATCTCGTCGCTGTCGACCCTCACTCTCTGTACATTTAGTGTTGGGGTGGTGTCTGACTGAGTAGGGTGTTGATGGGTATAGGCGCAGGAGCAGCGTGCCAAGTTGACGGAGGTGAATTCGGCGCTGCAATTGGAGAACGTGACGGCTGGGATTACGGCGAAGGAGCAGCAACAGCATGCGAAGGCGCTGGAGGAGCAGCTGGTGCTTGCGAAGAGCAGTATCGAGGATTTCGAGGAGAGGAAGAAGTCATTCCTGGAGGAGACGGCGTCGCTGAGGCAGCTGCTGACGGAGGAGCAGGTGGCGCGGCGGACGACGGCGGAGCGGCTCGCCAAGTCGAACAAGTCGCTCGTCGCTGCGCAGAAACGAGGGACGGAGGACCGCGCGGAGCTGCGGAACGCGCGGGAGGAGCTGAGGGAGCAACGCGACTCGCACAGAAAGACGAAGGCCATTCTCGAGTCGAAGGTGCGAAGGGGGAAGTTGGGAACGATGACGTGTTTCGAAACTCGAAACATTGTCGAGTAGTCGTCGCGTTCGGAGACGAGTGGTCGTTATGTTTCTCGTGCGCCGAGCGAGTGTCAATAATTATTTGGTCGAAATGTAGGCACGCACGGCGGAGTTGCGACAGGCGGCGATGGAGAGCGAGTTGCGACGACTGTTGGCAAAATTGTCGGACCAGGAGGTGAAGCACGACGAGTTCGGGAAACGGATGGAGCCGCTCGAGGCGGAGCTGCGCGTGCTGCGGAAGGAGTTGCGAGTGTTGGGGAGCGAGCTCGAGGATATGGGGCTGGGGATGTTGGACTGCGGGGCGGGCGTGAGGGAGGACGCGCTGTGGGAGGAGGGAGGCCCGAATGGCCCCGCACCGCGTGTGATCGAGGTCGCGAGCGCGCAGCTGCGCACGGTGTATCGTCAGCTGAAAGAGAAACTCGGGATCGCGGGGGTCGCGGAGGAGCGGGTCAATCTGGAGATCGCCGCGCGCCGCGCAATGGAGAACCGCATGGAGACGGCCATCAAGGCGCACGCGAAGCTGGAACAGGTTTGTCCATGTGCCGATTAGTTCAGAGCGAGTGTATTTTTCGCACCGACTCGCGCTACTCGGTTGACACAGCGACATTAACATAGGTCAACGAGCCAAATATGTTTTCGCAGCGATGGCGCGCAACGGAGAGGTTGTCTGAGAGTAGGAATTAATAAGCATCGAATACGCCAAGCCAGTGCGCACAGCCGCACAGTGGCGAATATAGTCCGTCACGAGAATAAGTCGACGCGATTATTGTCGTAGGGCGAATGAGGAATGTCTACTGTTTTGAAACATTGATGTCGACGGTAGACGAGTTGGGACAATAGACGACCAGCACAAGCACAAATTGCCTTTTCGCGACGGGTGGTCGGAAGCGCTATATCGACTCACAACGGTTTCGACTTGTCGAGACAGATTCGATTATTGTAGTCGGAGGCGTGTTCGTTTATCTTTCTGAGGGTTTGCTCGACGGAATGAGGACGTATGCATGTGTTGTTTTACGATTGCTTGACCGGTGCGTACCTTATGTTTGTCGAATAGCAACGAGACCGGTGGATGAAGGAATGCGAGCAGTGGCGAAAGCGTGCAACCTCAAATGAAAAACTGGTGGAAGAGGCGCTCGACAAGGCCGCGGCGGCTGAGCTTGCGATGAAAGACTCCGAGCGCCAACTGCAGCTCCGCGGCGAGAAGCTCGAGGAACTGCAGAAGTTGCTCGAGTGGTACATGCAACATTTTGGCTCGCCGGACGAAGCTATGCGCGACCGGAACAACCTTGGCGAAGCGCTGTCGACTCGAGAGGCGCACCTTGCCGAGCTTCAAGCGAAACTCGCGAAGGACGCGGACGTGAGTCGCCCCTTGACTCGTCATCGTGATTCGTTATTCCGCATATTTCCTCCTCGACAAGAATTTGCCCATTATGTATTTAACACTGTCCACGCAGTATACGTTTACATGTCGCTATTCGATTTATGAGAGTATTGACGACACCTCCCCGACAACCATGCAAAGACCGAACGTGATCTGAATTCATTATTCTGTTTCGCAGAGCATTCAAGAAATGTCCATCCTTTGCGACAGTCTCCGCGCGCACGTGCGAAAGCTCACACTTGAAGTTCAGGAGTTTGAGGTGCTACAGACGAAACATGCCGCGCTGAAGGAGGAACTGGACGATGAGCGCGCGCTGACGGTGGAGCTGACGGAGACGGTGAAGACGCAGGCGTGGAGGCTGGGCATCGCAAAGGTGTTCCTGCAGGGGATCTCGGCGGACGACGCGGATTATTCGCAGGAAATTATGATATCGGAGGAGGTGAAGGCGCAGGCGGAGGCGGAGGCCAACGAGGTGGCGAGAAGGGCCTCGAACCCACCCGCCCGGCCACGTGAGTCACCTAGTTCCCCGCGTGGGGAAACCCAGTCAGTGCCTCCGACCGCGAGGGCGTCTGCGGCGCCGTCAACGGACGGTACTTTCACATTAACGAGTGGAGTTGGTGTCGCCTACTCGACGTCTGCTCCGGATCAGCCCGGTCCAGTAGCGTCGCCGGTTTCCGAGCCGACGGGCCCTGTGCGGGCTCTGTCTATGCAACTCTCGTCACCTGGGTCACCGTCGGGAAGCCCGTCAGCACTTTCTCCTCGCAGCGTTACGATGAGCAGCCGCGGTGTCAGTCGAGATCTCAATGGAGTCGCTGGTAGTAGTGCTTCGCTGTCTCGACGATCGGAAAGCCGTGGCAGCGGTGTGGAACGGACGGCCGGGACTCCCCCCGGACAACAGGGTCCCTCGTCCCCATCACCGCAGCCGTCGACGTCGAGCAGAGGGAGCGGGGTTTCCTTTCGGGCTCCTGCCGGCACTGTGCGCCACCAGGACAAGGACTCGTCGGTGACGAAGAATAGAGCGTCGGTCCGGGCGGCGGACATTCTGCAGGATGTCAACGGCTACGCCAACGCCAGCGTTCACAATGTCTGGGCGCGCGCGAAGGTGAGCCCTTTCCCCCCCCACCATCAAGAAGGGAAATGAAATTACATTGCCCCAAAATACATAATAAAACTGCGCACGACTAAGGTAAGTATATATGAACTAGTTGCAAGAAATGGGTTCTCTCGGCAGATGTATTGGAATGTGAAACGGCATTGTACGGTCATCGGTACATACAGATTTTTTTTTTTTTTTTACATATCTGAATATATTTGGAAAACTTTCCCGGTAATATTTGTTTCCCCTACTAATCGAGACGGCGACAGCAGTGGTACGGGTACACGACACCAGAATTTGTGATCTGTCCAATGTACACATGGGAATGTGCCTTTGCAGCGCAATCTTCGCACATATTAGCAGCTCTGCGTAGATAGCGAATTTGGGAACGGTGCATTTACATTGACTTACAGCGAGTATGTTAAGATACTTTGATTTCTTACAAGAAAAAGGAGTGGAAACCACGACCAAGCAAAAAGAGGAAAAGGAGGAAAAAGGAGTATCTTAAAATCGTATCAAAAGAAGAAGATTCATTTTGCATTAATTGTCCTCACGTTTTGCGAATAACGCACCCGATTGTCCGGTGTTGCGAATTGAAGGAAATAGGAGCACCAAAACCAGCGCTACGATTGAGATTTGGTCGGGCATTGTAATTCGTATTTGGGATTTCGACATTTGTTCAAAACACTACCGCCGCGCCCGCGGCATGTGAATTGGTGCAAATGGGTAAAAGAGCTCTGATGCGGAGTTCTGATGGGCACACGATACTGATATGTCAAAAACAGCGGAATATTTAGATTACAGGAAATAAGAGTAAAAGCAACTGACACGGGGATCCAAGCTCTGAAAACCTAGTTTGACTTTAGGTATGCTTTGTCGAAGGACGCAAATGCATCTCAATTAATGACACACACACACACACACACACACACACACACACACACACACACACACACACACACACACACACACACACACACACACACACACACACACACTCTCTCTCTCTCTCACTCACACACACACACACACACACATCAACTTAGCGCCTGGCTTCTGGCAATGGCGTATCTTCTGATGGCACTCTTCGGTTGGTATTGCTTACAATGGTACTCTATATTTGGCTATTTATGGTGTCAACTGAGAAACGCAATGGTTGCGCTCCGACGCAGATGGCAATCCTTGGATTCCAAGTGAACCATTACCGCAACAAATGGCTGGCCGCGCGGAAATCTGCGATGGAGGAGGAGGTGAAGGCGGGGGAGCGGGAGGCGAAGCTGGTGACGGACTCCATTTACCGCGAGAAGGAGCTGGTGGAGCTGCTGCGCGACTCGGGGCGCGAGGTGAGGGAGGAGTTGGGCGGGGTGCTGGAGTCGCTGCGGCCGGTGGGGGTGCACATGAACAAGGCCCTTCGCGAGCTGCGCCGCCTCATTCGCATGAACAAGAAGAACAACGAGATGCTGCGCGTCATGCTCGACAGAATGAAAAACAGCAAGGACGTGGCCGCCCAGGTGTGGTGGCTCTCACGTTTTGGCAACCACTGCCTCATCAAAGATAAAGAAACCCTGATTATTTTTAGGGCTTAAGAACATTTTTTGAATGAGCATCACAACATACAGTTAACAGTTAGAGAACAGTCCTGATTATTTTTAGGGCGTAGGAGTAAGATGCGCATGATATATTTTGAATGAACATGATGACACCGGGAATAAGGGTTTGTTGTAGGGTTTCTGTCATTCAGGGTCTCGTGTATGTCTACAATAGCCTAATATAGATGAAACATGCGGCGCAATTTTTCTCTACTAAATTTAACACTGATGAATGCCTGACTGGGCGGGCGGGGGTGCAGACGGAGGAGAGCATGTTGTCGGCGTGGACGGAGATGGTGCACGAGATCACGCCGACCGCGGAAGTGGCGCGGCGCCCGCTGAAGGCGGACCCGCATGTGGTGCTGGAGCAGATTGTGGACTTTTATTTCAGTCAGATGGATCTGATCGGGAAGAGCAGCCACCTGGTGCGGACCTGCCTGCCCGTGCTCCCCCCCCTTTTTCCCTCCTCACTTCTCACTCCCGACCCCGTCCCGTCCGCTCAGAAGGCCGCATTAGATGGACTGCCCATCGCGCCGTCTTTCAACGCCGATTTTATAGCCTAATAAATCATTACTAAAAGCCCCCCCCCCCCCCCCCTCCCCCACACACCCACACACACACGCCTCCCCCCACACCCACACATACAAAGTTCTACATGTGATATTCTGGTAAACAAATCTTTGAAACAATGCTTACATACCAATCGATCACCAATATCATTGTGCAGTACTTGATCGAGGTTACACCTATCCCTAATAATCGTTCCTAAACCAAAGACGTTGATAATAGTCTATCCACACACGTATTTTCCCAAGTATGAGGTCGCGTTTGTTGTGCCGAATCCAATCGAGGTGATGATACGGGGCAGGCAAACAGACGGACAATACTATTTTAGCAAGTTCATGTAGTCAGATGTATCCGAAGTTCTGTGGTGTGTCTGGGATGGTCATGGGAACGGGGGTGTTGTTCGAGAGTGAGAGCATGCGAGGGGAAGTGTGTGTGTGTGGTCGGGATTGGGAGGTGGGTGCTGACCTAACTGGTGCGCTCCGCTGCAGGAGGAGGTGTACCACGCGGCTGAGACGCCCTTCGACGTGCTGGCGACCTACATGAGTGAGAAAGCTAGCAGGACGCGGGGTGGGGGCGGGACCATCAGCGATCAGAGCGACATGACAGCCGCCAACGGACCGGTGGCGATGTTCCTGCGACAGTGCCGCGCGGTGGCGCACCTTCCCCGGGTCGCCTTCTTCCTGCGCTTCTTCTCCCTTGACGACGTCGCGGAGGGGGAGGAGGAGGAGGATAACAAGCATTCGACGGGGTCGCGGCAGGGCGGGCAGGCGCTGAGCCTGGGCGCGCTATTCCACGGTATCAGTGTGATGGAGATGGTGCGGAAGCTGTTGGGCGCCAACCAGGCGTGGACCTTCGACCCCTTCCGTCGCCACGACGACCTGGCACCCGTCCCGCTGGCCTGTGCGCTGGACGTGGTGTGCAACATGTACAACACCAACGAGCCAGGCGGCCTGGAGGTGGCGACGGCGGGGCTGCCGCCCTGCCTGATGGACAACGAGTTCATGGGGCCCTCCCTGTCGCTGGATGACCTGGTGGCGGTGCTGGTGACGGACTACATGGCGGGCAACGCGCCGCGCCACCCCGTGCACTTCCCCCGCCACACCATGGACGGCCGCCTGACGCCTCTGCTGAGCGCCACCGCATTCTTGAGCCAGCTGAAGGAGAAGCCACGGCGGCTGGCATCCCTGAGCCCACGCCGACGATGAGCAACCCCGCAGCCTATTTCTTTCCCACTCCAACCCCTTTCCACCCCCCCTTACCACCATCAGCAGCTCCAATTGTTAGTGGAGTAGAGGTGGCCGGTATGCAAAGGTCACAGGCGTGCTGGCACTCCAGGAGCCCCCACCAGTCTATTCTAGCTCTGCATTTTGTCACTCTAGTTCCTTTCATCCCCCCCCCCCACCCCACTCTCTGTTGGCGCCATCGCTGACAGGGGGAATGGCGCGCTTTATTTGTAGAACGATGCGTAATGTAGCCCCGCGCAAGAGCGAGGCGTAGTCTTAAGCAACTTGTAACAGTAATCTGAAAAGTTCAGCCTTGATGACCTCACACTGGGGTCGAGTTTGTGCAGAAGTGGTTTGGACACTCAATGCGTCTGGTTGTGGGTGCGTGTGGGTGCGTGGGACAGAGCAGGCAGAGCAAAAGTGGAAAACGAGAATGATGCAATTGAGCTAATACAACAAGCCTTCCCTGCTTTGGCTATCACGTTCAGTTTATGTTTAGCAATTGAAGTTGTTAGTTGTAAAGGCGATTAATGCTGGGCGTGCAGGCGGTGTGAATGATAACGTGGTGGGATTTGTTTGTTGGTTCATACATTAATTAAAAAGTATTAGGAGATGAGCGGGGAGAAAGGGGGCTCAGGCCTAGACGTCATCCGGTCTTCCAGTCGGAACGGCGAAAATGTCCAAAAATCTTCCTCCACAGGTGAGGTGGAAGCCTTGCCATGGGGTGCTCTTCCTCACCGGACGGCACCCGCGCTCGGCGAACCAGCTGAATAAGCGTGCTGACGTCTTGGAAGGCCGCCGGGAAAGAGGCGTGCGTCTCGGGACTCCACCACCCGGGCGACCCCCAGGCAAAGAGCGGCCCCAAACGAGCGCCCGCGCCGTAGTAGTGACCGCTAGAAACGCGGAAAAGAATGAAGCGCGTGTCGACGGGGTCCTCGCTGTCGAAGAAGTGCGGCTTCGAGGTGGGTCGCCTGCCGTAAGGTCGTCGAGCAAACTCGCCCCATTTAGTCACGTTCCCTTCCAGCTTCGGAAGATCGCCAGTCTTGGCACCCACAAACACTCCGTCTTCTGGATATGAGGTCCCCTCCGGAAGCTGGCAGCTGAGTGCGGTAACAACGGTGAGGCTGTCGAGCCATCGGTCGGCGTAGCCGGTGGCCCCAACTCGGGTGAGCGAATAAGTCGCGCCGAGGTCTAGCACCAGCCACTGCGCGGGGTCGTTCTCGGAAAATATAAATGAACAATCCTCCGACTCGTGCTGAAATCGCGGGGCGCCGTGCTTCGCGCCAGGACGGAGGACGTTGCGGAGTTTCTGGCGACCTACCGCGTCCTTGTGGCCCCATATGATGGAGGACACCGCCACCATAGCACCGTCCACCGCGCCTTCGCTAGCCAGGTTCACCTGCCCCTCGACTTCCGGCGGTGGGACAAGCACCGCCGCGTCCACCTCCGCTGCCCCCTGGCCCTCCACAATCTCAACTCCACTCCTGTCATCTCGTAGGACCAACCGTGCTAGCGGGCTCCGGGACTCCACGGGCTGCGGAGTATCGGCCATCTCATTGCTCATTTTGTGCTCAGCTCTCACTGTCCCGTGGGTTAGCACGATATCAATACCCGTGTCGCCGTGTGATTTGTTTTGTCCTTATAGCGCCCGTCTGCTAATCGCCCTCGTTCCCACTCGTAATAGGCCGTCACATCCGTCGGTGTTTCCTACGCTGTGGTGGCAGGCGTATCGGGGGAAGGGTGGATCGGTTAGCCAATAGAGCTGGTGCTACACTCGTCCAAGTTGATGGTCGGTGCTCACGACAAAGGGGCGGCAACTCGGCGACAGCTGTCCGCATATGAAGTCGTCGACAAGTCGACAGCGCCGTTTGCAGTAGCACACGTTGAATGAAGTACTTTAGCGACATTCGCAGTTGTAACGCTGTACGGGTAACATATCGCAGCACATGACATGGGCGAGCCTCGTCGAACCGACGCGGAGTCGGAGACTTGATAATGGATTACAAAAAGAACAACATGAGCACGGACAGGGAAAATGGGAGGTGGAAATTAAATATATATTATTAATAATATTTTTAAAAGGGCATTTTTGCAAAGATGTACGTTTGCTTGTATTTTGGCCAAAAGGCAACCACAGGATTAGCCAGCGCATAATCATAAGGATGGATGGGTGGGTTCGCGCGAGGCCTAGACGGGCTGAGCGCGAAAGCGGTGAGTGCTAATACTCGGGGATCGCACCGGCTTAAGGGTTGATCCTAGCTATTGCCTAGCGAGAGCTGACCATTGGTGAAGGTTGTCGCGCCGCACTACTACTGCCAATACATGGTCGTTGTTATGGAGGTGTGACGCGTCGCTAATTACGATGATACTTACCCCATGAGCTACTATCCCGTGCAAATAGAAGGTAAGGTTGCCAACCTCTATACTTACCAATATAACTATTTGCCCGAGGGCAGGTTTGCCAATCACGTAAAGCCAAAGGCTTGCACATCTTGAGTGCGTGTAGCGGTGGGGCACATGGGCGGGCGTTGTCGTTGCCATCGGAAAGACATAGATATAGGGGAGGCGTGGCGCTGTGGCGAGGCAGAGCCGCGGTGCCATGACTTGGGTTGTGCGATTGGTTTATAGTAGTCGTAGTTCTTGGTCGTCACGAGCCGAGCAGCGTCGGG
Organism: Tetraselmis chui; assembly: GCA_026401115.1. Classification (NCBI taxonomy): domain Eukaryota; kingdom Viridiplantae; phylum Chlorophyta; class Chlorodendrophyceae; order Chlorodendrales; family Chlorodendraceae; genus Tetraselmis; species Tetraselmis chui. The sequence continues at coordinate 43,295 of JAPMLY010000836.1, forward strand.
AGCGAGCATGTTGCTTGGGGATTGCGCATGCGGATGAGCTCCGCATCGGCGATAGTGGCCACTGCGGAACGCTGAATTGGGAAGAAAGTAGTATGTTTGTACCGCCTTACGGCCCTCGCGGGAGGTTGGAGTGGTAGGTGAAGGGTACCGGCAGGGTTTTTAAGCCGGAAGGGTATTGAGGCGCGCTTGTATGTGTGGGCTGGTTGAGACGCGGATTCTTTGTAGTATGGTGTCCACTTGTGTTGTAGTTGTGGGCGATTCTGTCGTTAGTGTAAACAATAGCGCGGTTGTCGCTGTTGTTGTGGCAAGCCCCATGCCGAAAAGGTGTGCGTAGTTGTCCATGTTCGGTGCCCCAAAACCGAGTGTTGCGTCGAGGGACAATTCATCGCTGGGAAAGTATCGTCGTACGCAGAAGGTGGCGAGAGGTTGTCGATGCTTGTAGTAATAAGTGTCGGTGTTGACGCTCCGTGGAGTGGCGGAAGCGGCGCGAGTATCGTCGTGCTATTCTATTGGAGTAGCACATGTGTGGTTGTCGGACTCAGCTTGAAAGTTTGGAGCACATAGTCGAGCTTAGCAGTCAAGCCGTCATAGTCAATGTCGGCCGGCGGGCGATGTGCTTCGCGCGGAATCGGCGGGCCTTCTCGGGAGGGCATGCATGTAGTCGGCGTTAGTCGTGTGAGGGCGCCATGTCAAAGAGTGCCCGGAAAGTACTTGCGGTACGTCTACTGAAGAGCCAATGTAGACTGTCGCGTGTTGAAAACTATGTCGGCGGAGTGGGCGTGTGTGTCTCCGCTAAGATAGCAAACGGTGATATGTGCGAGACGGAGCTTAGTGTTTCCGGTGTTGGCCATGTAGTCGATGTCTGGTTTGTGGCGTGGTTTGTATATCGTGCGCCCGCGGCGCTTAGTAATAACATGGTATATATGAACTGAGGACCAGTTGAAGACTCCGGTGGCGCTCCTCCCGTCGCAGCTCGCCTTCTAGCCTAGACTTCCTAACCCCTCCGGGGGCTAGGGAGAAAGGAAGCTCAGCGGTGCAGACGGCGTCGGATTGGCGCTTCTGCCTCCGCGCCAGATCTTATCATGCCCCATGTCCGTCTCCGTATGTCTCCAATACCCACTTGATCGTGCGAAAGCCGCCTGTACCCTCCCCTAGTGGTTTACGCTGTCAAGGGGGCGCCTCTATAAGCATGGTGCCGTTGCGATAACCCTAGGCACCTTGCCTTAGGCAGCCTGTCGATAATTGGGTACCGACGGTGGGAGGGGTTCGTCGAGCTCGCTGATCGAGTCGCCGCTCCACAAAAGATGTCGGGTTTGGAAATCCTTAATCCAAAATCCTTCCGTACCGGGTCTTTCTGGCGGTGGTCGATCCAGTGGACCTCCGCCACCGGACCGTGTCGCTCCTCCGGCTGCGACCCTCCTTCGTCATGCGTACCTGCGAGCCTCTCCCCCAGGGGAGACTAACTCACATGGCTAGACGACGGCTAGCGACCGCCTTGCCATGGCGCTGCTTCCCGGCTTTCCGCCGCCATCACCAACACCCGCGGCCCACCGTTGATCCGTCCGTACCCCCTTTCGCCAAAAAATATTTCGCAGACGCCACCCCTGCCCCCTTGTCAAGATAGTGTCTGCGAGTATTTAGTCGCGAGAAAGTCCATATCGGACGGGCCGAGCGGGAGATCCTAGTATTGAGGTACGGATATTTTGATTTCAAGAACGGGGCTTCCCGACAGCTGCTGATCACGCGGATCGCAGCTGCCGCTACCTCGTTTAGCCCGCTACCGTGCCAAGCATGGCATGGCTATAGGGTTAGCAGCGCCCACAGCGTGGAGGCAGAGGTAAATGCCGACGGGCCTGCAAGCGCACCCCCTTCGGGTCCGCCGCCGTTGGGCCGCCGGCGGGTGCCGAGGAAGGTGATAGAATTTGCAGATAGCTACGCAGGGATTTTGCGCTCCAAATCCGCGTATGGTGTTTGAATGAGTGTTGAGACGCCTGGTTGTGACAGTGTAGCGCCGGCGAGGGGGTGAGACGAGGCAACATCGGGCTGCATGGTATGCGGTAGAACATGAACGAAGGGGGGAAGTGTCTCATGATGCACGATAGCGCATCAAAACGAAAAACAAAGTATTGACACCCCACTCGATTACTAGAGTCGAGACTGCGTTTCACACTAGGCCTTGATGGGCTGAGCGCCAAAGCACAAAGTATTGGTACTCATACATTGCACCGGCTTAAGGTTGTTGTTAGCTAGTGCCTAGCTAGATCTGACAGTAGCTCAAGGTTATTTAATTGCTTGGTCGCGCCGCACTACGAGTACAAGATCGTTGTCCTAGAGGTGTGACGCGTCGGTAAATACGGTGACACTAATCAATTGAGCTACTATCCCGTACACATGATAGGTACGGTTGAAAACCTCTTGATTTACAAATCTGACCATTAATAAGGCGTTTTTCGGGTACCGTATTGGTCTATTTGCTAACTGCCATTTACTTTTGTTGCAGTGCTTTATGATTGAATTGTAGTATGTTCTAGCCATTTCGAGCCCCCCCCCCCCCCCCTTTCATTTTTATCGCCCCCCCCCTCCAAAAGTTTTGTGGGTGGGTGGTGTTTAGTGTGAAACGTTGTACTTGGTGGGGTTCATGGTTGCGTTTTGGGTTGCGTTTAGGATTTCGGATTATTTGGGTTTGACCGGCTCCGCGTGCGTACTGCTAGCTTTTGTCGACGCCGGCTGCTAAGGATAGGCAAAATCGCACATCTTTAACTGATTGCTAAACAACATTTGGGCGGTTACATCATTAATCGCTCTCCTCCCTTGGATTTCGGCAAGATTTGACCCAGCCTAAACCGGGCAACTCAAAATCAATGGCGTATATTAAGGATTGCATGCTACATTGCAACAAAGACGGGGATCTATTTTCTATCATCAGCATAGGAAAGCAACGGAATTCGCTAATAAGGAAGCGGAAAACAAACGGGCCTAAGCCATGCCTCCGCATCAAACATCGATGTATTCATCATGGGAGCATGATGCATCCACCGCATTAGTGCGTCCATGGATCATTGTCTTATTATGTAATTAATGCATCAATCGATGAAGTAGCCCCCTATTCAATCAACGCCTGCGCGTCCACGAATCATTGCAATATTTAATCGATGCGTCCACTACTTAGTTTTCTATTTAATCGATGCATCCATGAATAAGTACCCCAATTGTTGTATTCATCCGTGAACTAGAGGCGTCTTAAATCGATGCACACCGAATTACCTACATGATTTTGGAACAGCGGTCACATCGATGCAACTTGATTGAGATTTCTGATGAACAAGTTGAATGCTCTCGGAGACTACATATATGCACTCTTGCCACATACTACAAACACGGCTATCATACGGCAATTTGGCTCCTTGTTTCATTTAAACTGCGTGAGCGAGGAGGCCAATGTTGACACATCCATGTTGTCGTCCCACATTACCTACATCAATGCATCCATAGATTAATGCGCACTATCTAACCGATGCGTCCACAAGCTAGCGCTCCATTATTTAATCAATGCGTACATGTACTTGTGCCCCGTAGTGAATCGATGCATCCACGAAACAGTGACCCATGTAATGAATGCATCCATGACTTGGTGTCGTAATTAATCGATGCGTCCACGACTCAAGAGAATGATAAAACGAATGATGCATAAAAGTTCGCTGCATTGCAGTTGATGCTTGATATTATTCAATTTTTTTAGGCTAATGCGGAGGTTTATTATAGCCTAATAAGCCTGCGAGGCAGGAAGGCACGCAACATACATCATATGCGCATCCCTCATGCATAGCGCCACGAAGAGAATAGCTCCACAGTAGGGCGCCATGATGAGCCACCGATAGGCGGTGTATGAATTTTCGACGCGCATCGCCGAGGAAGTAGCGAAACGGAACATTAAAAAGTAGAGCGGTGAAACAAAGCACAACAAACTACGTCATGCGGGATTACGGGCGTTAATGTCATACCGTAAATTGCGGGATGAGGAAGCACCTATATAAGCCCGAGAATCGCCGAGCAACCATTAAAATCGCCAATGAAACGGTCAATAAGCCCAGCCGCAAGATAAAGGAGGCAACCGACCCCCGTTCTCGAGAGCAAAGGGGTAGTAGAATTGAGCGGACTGGATTGAAGGCGTAAGAGTAGGACCGAAGCGCGCAGATCATCATCGAGCTTAGCGGTTTGGGCTCCCACCGCATTATTGTCGCCGAGCGGGGGCTAGCGGAGCACCCGCAGCCGGACACTTGAGTTCGTGCGCGTAATGATGGTGACCGTAACAATAGCACCCACCACAAGGTGCTTCTCCGGGGCACGAAATCCATCCACATCACATCACCTGGCCGGCCCGCCCGATGCACCAAACCGAATGCGGCGAGCTCCAAACTCAAATCCCGCCTATTGTTAATAGCCCCGGTCTCGCTCGCTCACTCACTCATCATATAAATTTTCGGCAAATATTGGTTTTCCGGCTGCCGTCTTTGGGCGTACCCAATACTGCCATCAAGACTAGGATTTTATTCTAGGGGGTCTCCTTGTCTATTCTCTCCGTTTTTAGCGGCGACAGTATTAATGACAATATAAATAAGATATGCAGATCTAAGCCACTTGTCTAAAATATACAATAAATAAACCTTCATGATCGCGGCCCGCTACCGCCGCTCCAAAGTGCGGTCCAGCCGAGGTTTAGCGGCAGCCGAGGCAGCGGGCAAGTCAACCTAGTCTAGCTTACCGTGCGACTCCGGTCGTGTCGGAGAGTGAAGGGGAAGACTGGCAAAAACAATTCCTAGCTCGGTAGCTCATTGATCGTCCCTTCGCCGGCTCGAAAACCGCGTCCAATGTCATCGTCGCTCCTTAAGGCGCGAATTTCGACATTGTCAAGGTCTTCCGTCACCTCGAGGACATGTAAGGCAGACCAAGACTAGCAAATAGGAAAAGGTAGCGCTCCTACCTCTGCACATTTAATTCGTTTTTCCTCAATCTTTTCCCGGTTGTTCATGTCTAGTACTTAGGTACATGCGTCTTTTAAGCATTGACCACCTCCCCGGCTATCGCTTATCCGTCAACGGGAGCAAAGCTTAAACGCTTGCCTATGTGCTAATCCGGGCGACGCATCCTCTGACAGCGCCTAATGTAGTGCGTTCTCCTTAGTCGTAGGTGGGTATAAGAGGGGGATGTGGGGTACGGGCAGGTTGGCCAAATCTATCGGCATTTTGAGTACGGACTTATATACAAAATCCGCAGTATGGGTTTTTTCGGCGGAGGCTGATCCCATGACTGCCCCCGCCATACCAAGTCGCTCCTCCGCCCGCGGTTGTCTCCATGTGTTCTTGACATCGTGCTCTATCTCCCCGGATTGGCTCGACGTCAACATCATTTGTCAACGTGTAGCGAGCGCCATGTTTCCCAACATGCCCCCGCCAACTCCGGTGCTTGAGTCTCGCCGCTGATCCATCCGTACCCTCCTCGCCAACAAATGTTTCAGAGGTGCAGCCCCCGCCTCCTCATCAAGGGAGTGTGTTAGTATTTCGTCGCGAAAAACATGTCGGACTAGCCGAGCGGCAGATATCGGCGCTGATAATGCACATACATTATTTCAAAAGCCCTCCGTACATGGCAACGCGCTTTCCCGACATTTGGTGATTGCACGGATCGCAGCTTTCGGCTCACCCTACCTATCCACTACAATGTACGGCCTTGCACGGCTACATGGCTACAAATCCCCACCGAGGAGGTGGGTGTTAGTGTCAACGGACATGCGAACGTAACCCCTCCTGGGCCGCCGGCGCTGCGCCGCCGGCGGGCGCCCTGTTAGCACTAGCATCCCGTTGCCTAGTGCTTATGTACAAAGTAGTTATTTGTCATCCTATTACTTAGTTTTATGCTATTAGCGGTACTCTATTCCCTATTAGTGGCGGTCGACCGGCACTGCCGGTGCCTTCGCCGGCCGCCTTCTCTCTCTTCCCACTTCTCTAGTCGCCACAGCCGGCCTCCTTGTGGGGCCGGCACGACCTCCGTGTAACTATCCGTTCCCGATTCCGACAGGTTATGGGCCCTACACCAAGTTACACTAGAGAAGAGCGTGTATAAAGCGCTCGGCGCCACGCTAGTCCTACCTACTCCCACGTAAAAAATAGAAGAGCGTGTGTAAAGCGCTCGGCGCCACGCTAGTAACTCATCGTCCAACCGACACCACGCTTCGCCTTCAAGGTGGTTGTCCGCGACTGTCCTACCATATCCCACGTAAAAAGGAGAAGGGCGTGTGTAAAGCGCCCGGCGCCACGCTTGCCCCACCCAGCTTTCAGTCTCACCTAGCCTTCAGCCTACCGATGCTCTCGATTGGATTTAATTGTTTAAAACCGACCCGCGAAAATTAGGCCCGTGCGTACTTTAATAAGTATTGTTATTGTTTTTTATCAGAGGCAACGCCGCAACGCTCACCTAACTTAGCGGGGAGCTTACTTTTCTCACAGCGAAAGGGGGGAGTCAACACGAGCAGCGCCCGTCTATGCTTTTGCGTGTCTACACGCTCCTCACAACCTTGTTGGCTTTGCTTCTTCCTCGCCGGTCGCTCTCATGCGTCGGCTAATTCGCCCGTGGACAGTTTTTCCCGCTACATGTCAGAATAGTACATTACGCAGTACATTTGGAACCGCTTCATATCGGCAACTCGCCGGTAACGGCAATTTCCTGTGAGCGCATGTCGCTACACCTACCCAGCTTGAGACACACGCTACAAGCACTATACCTTCGACCAAGATAGTACCTTCCTCAGCGCAAGCTAGGACGACGTCAAGACCTCGGCCACCTTGAGGGGGGGTGTTAGCACTAGCATCCCGTTGCCTAGTGCTTATGTACAAGGTAGCTATTTGTCATCCTAGTTCTTAGTGTTATGCTATTAGCGGTACTCTATTCCCTATTAGTGGCAGTCGGCCGGCCCTGCCGGTGCCTTCGCCGGCCGCCATCTCTCTCTTCCCACTTCTCTTGTCACCACAGCCGCCCCCCTTGCGGGGCCGGCACGACCTCCGTGTAACTATCCGTTCCCGATTCCGACACGCCCCGCGCACGAGCTCTTCAGAAACGCGCACCAAACGATAATGGAGTTGGAATGAAATGAATATGATTTACAACATGTACCGCTAACGAACTGTGCGGCTGATCTCTAAGGCCCTTCTTGCAGATGCCATCTAGGACTCAGAATACAAATTTAGGCCGGCATTCCTAATCGTAGGTACTTCTAGGGACTAAGTCTTTTAAAACCATGTAGGGGAGAGTAATCAACCTCCGGCTTGCCGGAGCACGGAGGATGGAGGACATTACATTACATACTACTCAGCGGTTAAGTCCCGTTTTGTTATCCACCGGATCCCCCTTCACCGCGGAAAAAGAAACAACATGTAGCTAGTGCTATCGATAACCCCTATCACCTTGCTAAGGGACTGGCGGCGGGCTTTTCTCTTCTTGTACCTACTATTGGCACTCCTCCTAGAAAGAACGGTTAAGGCAGTGAGAGGCGTCTCACCGTTGGCATTTCCCGCCGGGGTTTAGGTCGAGGCGCTGGTGCTTATCCGAGTCTGCCCCCGGCGAAGTGTGCAGGTACTGGGGGTTGAGAGGGTGTGGACCTACGGGGGATGTCGTTTGGTGATATATCCGTTGCCGCGGACTCGGAGGGAGGGAGTTATGGCCGCTGAGGGGTGGAGGCTGCTAAACGTGCTTGGAGCGAGCACGTGGAGTGAGGATCATGGCTTTGCATTTTTCCGCGAGGAGTAGGAAGCACGAGGAGGTCCTCAACCACAAGTGCGGCGTATTCTTCCGCGAGGTCCTGACGGGAAGTGGGAGAGGCGAATCGGAGCGCGAGACGTACAGAGACAACACGATGGACCTAGTCGCCGAAAGTAAGTGAGTCGTCCAGGGTTTTTGGGGGGCGGCGCTTAGAGGGGCGGACTTGTAGCCATTGTGTTTCTTCGGGGGAAAGGTATTGGAGTGGGGGGTGGGCTTGTTTGTCGGGTGAGTGCCCTCTTGCATATCCATGGGTTGGTCTTTTAGAGTCTTGCCTCCGGATCGGGTCTCAGTAGGCATATCGGCGGTATCGTCGTCTTCCGAGGTGCGTGGGGAGGTAGAGCTGTCTCTTGGGTGAGCGTTGGCTCGCGAGCAAGCCGTAGCATGTAAGCGTAATAGTTTGTCGATGGATTGGGTAAGGTAGGTCGAGCGGTCGACCGGGGTGACGAGTTTGACCGAGCCCCCTATTAGGCTCGAGCCGTGCGCGTTCAGCGTGATAGAGGCGAAGATGATCTTGTGTCGTTCCGTGATGTGGTGGTGGCGCAGAGGTTGTGATTTTTTTCAGAGGGTAGTCCGTTGGTAGCCAATGTGTAGTCGGTGAAGAGGTCGGTAGCCATGTCGATGTGGTCGAGAGCGGCTTGGGTGTGCGGGACGGGCTTGGAGGGTAGGATCTCGCCTTCCTCAATCGCGGGTTTCGGGACGCGGTAGATTCGCAGGAAGCGAGGGTCTATCGGATGTGACATCATATAAATGTTTTTTTTTTTTAGGGTAATGGCGTAGAAGAGTGGGAGAGGGGAGGTGAGGCTGAGAACTACCTTGCGGGTGTCGGTAAAAGTAGAATCCGCTGAGCCCATAGCTATAGCTCCGAGTCCGTCCGGGCCGTCGATAGTGAGCGCTGCTTCAACTTGGTGGGTAGTGACGTTTACTCCAGCCGCGGTGAGGTAAGAGAGGAGGGCATGTAGGGTGGTCTTGCCGCGGGCAGTGTCGAGATGGAAATGCAGGGAATCGGTGACCGCAACGGCCATCTTGTCTATCGGGGGAAGGATAAAGTTATAGTGAAGTATGATTTCTCGACCATACTAGAGTCGAGCCCCCAACGGTAGAATAGTCGGCTGACTGTGGTTATGTAGTCCGTGTGTTTACTATTGAGGGGGCGAGGCCTCCCAAAGTGAAATGTGCGAGCCTGTCCCCCATCGAGAAGACTAGTAGAGTGTCCTCGAGCGCGTCGATCAAGCAGTGTGCGCATTGTGCCGAGAATAGTTCGAGTCGGGCGACGGGGTTGGGACGGTGCGGCTTGTAGACGTCGCGAAGCTCGAACGCATGCATGAGGGTCCCGCGGGGAGGGGGGGGGTAGACCACTAGGCTGAAGTAGGGAGGGTTAGTTGTCGCCTCGTATTCCTTCCACGCCTCGTCTGTTGCTGCGCAGAGGGTTTTTCTGACGTCTCGGAGTTGTGTTTGGCCATCGTCTGAGAGGTAGGCGAGGGCGGAATGTAGAAGATCCTTAGCTTGATAGTTGTTGAGGCATTGGAGTTTATTGCCAGATATCAAGATATTGTGGCCGCCTTTCTCGTCGTCGTTCATTTACAATATGTATAGAGGTCTCACATGGGGAGCCTTCGTGGTCGGTGAGGACGCTGTTGTGATCGTAGGTGTGGCTTTGTCGGTGGAGGAGCTCCTCAGCCACCACGCGGCGGGTGAGGCGGATAAGTACCGTGCCGGTAGTGAGGAGGGGAATCTGCGACGGCTTTCCGGGGTCTTGGGGGCGAGGGGGTTGGGCTTGGAACAAATGAGGATGTTTTCAGGTAAGAGCTTGACTCCCCATCGTCGGCCGGCCTCCTCGATAATCTTCTTGGTGGTGGTAGTGGAGACCACGAGGGTGAGGAGGATCATAGGGCGGGTGGGTTTGTTGAGCTGAAGGACCACATGTTCGGTAGCGGGGGTGCCATATACCTCACCAGTGACCGCCATGTGGGGACGACGGGTGAGGGGGCGAGGGACGACGGGGCTGTTTATGTGGCGCGCTTGGTTAGAGAAGTCTTCGTAAGCCAACATACACCCGCCCCACGCGTGGCACGCGTCGGGAATTAGGGTCGGAAGTCAGTAGGAATGAAGAATTGGTCAACATATATCGACAAACCCTGCACAAATCGCCTAACGAGGTGAGCCGAATTCGATGGGTGTTGCTTGGCACTGCGGCTCAGCTTTGCCGGAATAATTTGTAAATCAAAATAATTCATATAAAATTTATTTGAGGGTGCTTGAACTCCGGCGTAAGTGCGCTCGACGAGCATTGAAAAGATGCTTCCAACGGTACCTGTCATAAACGGTTTGACCATATATGAGTAAGTTATGATCGTTTGAACATTGTGGCCAAAAGCGGCTTGCAAGGGCGTTGTGCGCATATCGGTGGTAAGTCTACATACGCGATTTCGTGCGTCCTCCCAACAGCGGCATGCCAACACCTCCTCCCTCCGTCGCCTATGCATTATATTTGCGCGACCGTCGCAGCAGCATTCATATTGCGGCGTTGTGCGCCCGTTACTCTTTTCCTCTAACCAGCACGGCGATTGTTTGAAAGAGCGCGCCGCACGGGTGCGGGCGCGATAACCCCAAGTGCACAAGCCCGGCAGTGCTCGAATTCGCCCCTTGTAGCTGTCGGCGCTTTCCCTATTGGGCACAAAAGCATTGCCTAGGATTTCAGGACATTTATCAATAAAATCGACGCATGGTTACATTTTCTAGTTGTGAAGGTGCGAAATCTTGCCCGGTCTTTTGTGGAGGAGTGTATATACACGGCTGCCATCCGGTAAAAATCTGGCTTATAACCTCCTTGAAATTGTATGTGTGAGGAGACCGATGTTGGTGCATCAATGCATTATTCCCGCATTACCCGCATCAGTGCATCCATGAATTAGTGCCCTACTTAATCGATGCGTCCATGAATTAGTGCCCTATTTAATCAATCGCGTCCACGAATAAGTAACCCATTTAATCGATGCATCCACGAGTTACTTACCCATTTAATCGGTGCAGCCATGAATTAGTGTCCTATTTAATCGATATGCCCATGAATTAGGAGAATAATAAAACGGATTATGCATCAAAGTTTGATGCATTGCAGTCGATGCTTGATCTTGAATTCCTGAGGCATATGCGGAGACTTATTCCGGTCTATGTTGAGGGAACTAAGAGAGATCCGTGGGGAAGGGCTGGGTGAAAATCTCTACGCGTCGGTTACGGGTATTGGAACTCCCCCTCATAAGCCCTCCGTATATGACTTCCCGGCGGCGGTTGATCATAAGGATCGACGCCGCGAGACTGATCCGCGTCTCGGGCTGTGGATGTCCTCTTACTTGCCCCGCGTCATGCCTAACCCCCTACGGAGCCCCGACAATAAAAGGGTTGGGCGACGGCTGGCGCCCTTCCTTGGCACAGGCTCCGAGCTGTACGCCGCCACCAATAACACTATAGACCCACCGTCGATCCGGTCGACCCGTCGTATCCTCCTCGCTTCCACCCGCTCATGAGATACAGCCACCATCTCCCAAAATGGGACGGTTTTTGAGGGACATCTGGTCTTCAAATGTAATATCGGACGGGTCGAGGGGGAGATCTTGGCGCGAGTAGCATGCATAAATGATTTTTATAAGCCCCCCGTGCAACGCTTCCCGACAACAACCGATCGCGCGGATCGTACTGCCGGAACCTCTCTCAGCCCCCTACCGTATTAGGCACGGTTACGGGGTTACCAACGACGCTCACGACGGGGAGGTGGATGTGTGTGTGCCGGCGGTGGGCATGCGAGTACACCCCCCTCCGTGGCCGCCGCGCGCCGCTACGCCGCCCGCGGGCGCCGTACAAATAATAACCTATCACACAACGCGGACTAATGATACTCACCAAATGTACCCTTTCGCCAACGCTCTCCGTCACTACTAGCCAAGAACCACAATAGTATTTCTTCTTATCGGTATGAGTCGCACCGCTATCCGACACACCTCTACGATATATAATATCACATGTTCAGACCCCCAATCACCCGATTTCACACTTACCCCCCGGATAAAATCATAGCCAAATCCCGCCTCGAATATGAAGCCCCTCGCATTATGTCATAACTCCACATACATACGGTATTGAAATTGAAATTGAAATTGTTTACAACATGTACCGTATGCGCCGGTTTTTTCACCAAAAAGCCGGATGCGTCGGCTGCTGTCTCTGGGCCCTCCCAACTATGCCATACAAGGAACTTACAAGTCAGGGCTAGACCGTGAACCACCTATGTCCAACCTCTCCAAGTGTGGTCGGGGGTTTTACTCCCCCCCGGGGAGGGTCTGAAGCGGGTTAAAGGTGGTGTGCATGAATGGCTTGGGGTGGTGCGTTATGCGGAGGCTCGGCGAGTGGTCATGCGGGATTTGGTGCGGTAGACAAGGAGGAGATAATGCAGACATTGGACGGTGTGTGCATGGAGTGTGGAAAGGATGCGAGATGTGTCGAGTCGCGCTTTGGTGATGAGTTTGTCGGGAGGGTCGGTGCGGAGGGTGAGGAGAGAGGTGAGACTTGCGATGGTGGATGAGTGCGGTGTGCCCGTGCGGCTCATGACTATGGGTAGGATGTCGACTTCGGTACCTGGCCAGTGGTTTCGGATAGCATTTGCGAGGGGTGTGTATTTGTCCCTAATCAAGCGGGCTGTGTGTCAGAGGTTGTGGTCGGTGAAGTACTTCCACTCCCCTATCTCTATTTTCCTGATGGATGAGTATCGGCGGCGGCCGTTGTTGTAACCGACGAAGCGAGGTTCGAGGAGGCGTATGAAATCGGGTTTGTGCGCCGGGGGACGTAGTGCAGGCGGGAGGATAACGGGGGGGGGGATAGCGGGGCACGAGGTTAGGGAGTCGGGCGAGAGACCTTCGTATGCATCAACAAGGCGGGTGGGCATGTGGGTGGGGTGAGGGGGGTGACAGTCAAGAGGGGTGTAGGTGGGGGTGGGGCGGGTGAAAGACTTGATGGGTTTGTTACCGAAGTCTGCAGTGATAGTCTCCCAACGACCTCCGTTGTGGCGTTCCAGGAGGGATAGTAGGAGTTGTAGCGCGCTGTTGTGACGGTCCTGTCTTAGGCCAGACATGGATGGGCAGTTACCGGCCATGTGGCCGTTGCTGGTGAATTGTCCACACATGGGACATCGCATGGTGGGATTGTGTGTGAGGAGGCGGGTGTTGTGGACGCCCCATATGAATTCTTGCTTGTGGGTGAATTGGGTGTTGGTGAGTGTTGTGAGTTTTTTGTGGAAGGTGAAATCGGCGCCGTCTGCCGCGGCGCGGGCGAGGAGGGCGCCGTGTTTGGATGTCTGTGAGAGGGGTGTAAGTGTGTGCTTGCAGCTGTGGGTGTGTGCGTCGGCTTTGAGGTTTGTGTATATGTAGGGTATGGTTTCCCCTTGAGTATGTGGTATGAGGGTGTATGGCCAGGTCCAGTGACCAATGGACACGTCCGAGTCTGTGTTGCATGTGGTGTTTGGTGGTTGACCATCTGCTACTTGGTTAGCGAGTGCGTCTGCGAGGTCGTTGCCGAGTGAGTGGTTGTGTGCTTTAATTTTGCCGAGATGTGTGCGGATGCCTGCGTCGCAGCGGGTTATGATGGTGCGTGTGATGGAGAGGAGTGTGTCGCGGTGGATGTTGTGCCTATAGGCGGAGGGGCAGTTAAGGTATCCTTGTATGAGACGGAGGGAGCACGCACTGTCAGTTAGGAGGTGGGTATGGCCAAGTTGGAGGCCCATGTCAATGCCAGCTAGTTCGGCTCGATTGATAGTATGGGAGGGATGGGTAGAGGTCACCAGGATTTTGATGTTGGTGTCCGAGGCTGGGTGGGTGGCTGCCGCCCCTAGAGGAGAGCAGCCTCCTTTTTTCGAGCCGTATGTGTATACGAAGTCTTGCCAGTTCCAAGCAAGAGTTCCTCTGGTGGGGGAGTATGTTAGTGGTGTGCGTTCTTGGAGGGGGTAGGTAAGGGGGTGAGTGGGGTTGGGGGGGGAATGGTATATGCCTGCGGAGTGAGGTGAGTAGGAGTCGGTGAGGTGTGGAGGTGGGATGGTGATGGTGGGGCTTGGGAGGTGTGTGTCGTATATGGACTCGAGGGTGTTGTGGAGTGCGGTCATGGCTGTGTGTGAGGGTAGGGTGGGGAGTGCGAGGGAGTTAGCGACGAGGTATATGTCGACCATCCAGCGTGTGCCGAATGGGGTAGGGGTGGGGTGGCCTGTGTGTTGGTCGGGGGGTAAGAAGGTGTTCGCGTCGTTGGGAAGGGTGTATAGGTGATGTGTGTAGGGGGAGTTGATATATTTGGAGTGGCGGTATGGTGTGTGTTCCCAACGGGGGAGTATGAGGATGGTAGCGCTGGGGGTGTGTGAGGCTGTGAGGTGTGCGCTGGTGATTGCGTGTTCCATGGCTCGGCGCATGCATTCGTGGTCGTATTCGGGGTTGGCGATGTTGGTGCCTTGCCATGTGTGTGGGGCATTACTGCCGCTGGATGAGAAGACTATGTCTTCGGGGTAGAGTGAGTGGTAGGTGTGCGAGTGGAGTGATTTATTGAGGGGGTCTGAGTAGAGTTATGTCTGGATGTGGAATGTGTGACGGAGGGCCGAGAGGAGGTCCTCTCTGGTGGCCCATCTGTTGCGGGTGGTGGTGGCGGTTGTAGGTGAGTGGATTTCTGAGCGGGAGCCTAGGCGAGTGAGGAGGTTGTAGACCTCCTCTTCGAATGTATGATCGGAAAGGTCAAGGCGAAAGAGTTGGTATAGGTGGCGGACGCGGGGGCCGTTAAGGGTGGTGACTGCGCGGCCGTCGGGAGTGCAGAGTATTGTGGTATCGTGAAGTGAGGGGTGTGTGTGGATGGTGAATGTTCCGGTAGGGAGCATGTCGAGGTCAGGGTTGATGGGGTTGTGGTTGAATGTGATAAGGCGATGTGACCAAGGAGGGGGTCCGGGTTCTGGCAGAATGGGTGTGGTGGAGGGGATAAAGCCGGAGTTGAATGCGGTGAGGGCGGTGGGGCCGGAGGGGGTCTCACTGATGGTGTCGTGTAGGTGAAGGCAAGGCGCCCACTGGACCTCGTGGAGACGGGTGAGGTCGTGTTGTTTGCCGCGATACATACGGTACAATACTCGCATCATCTCCTTCTCACATACAAGCTCAAGACCCGCACGACCATATGCTCGACCCGGCCCTATCCATGACCCTCATCCACTCCCAATAATCTTTCGATGTACCACCTCCGGGGGAGGAGCTCAAAAACCCACGCACGCACCACACTACTCTCGATCGAAGAGAACGGGACACGCAATGTCGGTCTAGCCTCCACTAGTAAGTTTCCTAGATGGCCAAGTTGGGAGAACCCAGATACAACAACCTACGTCACCTAGTAAATGTTGCAAACTACTTTCACAAACATTTTTTGCCAAGCGAATCAAGTTCACGCGTTTGTTGATGTCGGCCACTTGTCATGCACCTTATCAGGATAGACACCGGTAGCAATCGCGGAATAGTGCACGATTGGGGGAAGGTATTCGAGGGACCGGGTAGCGTTTTCTTTTTTCGCCTGGGCTTTGGTGACGCAGCCGGCGCGAGCGGCGAGCCATTAAGATACATTTCGGAGGACACTAGCACCTAGACCAATCGTAATTGGTATACGGAATCCATAATAAATAAGGACATGTGTACTTATTTTGTTTGTAATCAAATTCAGTCATGCAGGGTCAGGGAAGGTATGGACATGTTGATGCTAGAAGGTCTTACTAATTTGTATTTGTTTCTAACATAGATTAATAGGCGGACATTCTGCTGTATATATGGACCATATCCCCAAGTGCCCGTGCGTGCGTGCATTTGGTAATGTTGGCATATCATGCATTCACCTCCATGATCGGGTTGCCCACGTGCTTGAAGGGTTCATGTATGAACGGGGGCTAATCAGGGGAGGGACTTGCGGTTGGAGGTCCGCCGCATCCGGTCGGGAGTTTCTCGAGATCGACCTCGGGATGTGGTGTGGATAGACTTCATGGCTCCACACCGTCATCATCTTGTTGATGTGACGGTCACAAGTGCTTGCACGAACACGAGTGTTTCCCAGATAGGCGCTCGCCTCCTACTTCCGAGCAATCTTGTATTTGGATATGAGCGGGGCAAACTTGATGTGGACCTCCACACTTCCGCCGTACTTGACACGCCTTCGGTTCATTTGGTTAATGACTGCACTATCTTCGCTCTCAAGGATGGAGGCCGGTTGGCGCACATGGCGGCTGAGTTGGTTGATCGCTTGGCTATTTTGGTGGCAGTTCATCGATTCCAGGCATGGGTGCTTTAGACTCTCGCTCATTGCGTTATGAGAGTTATGTCCGCATGCAACATTTTGTTCGTAGATAAACGTATGTTCCCTTTCGCCGGTGTTTGGGGGATGTGCGGCGACAATTCGTGCACCGTCTTTCTGCTGCTCGTCATGATGCTTCGGGTTCCTATCTTCGCGATGCTTTGCAAGCGGGTTGTGCCGATGTTGTGGGATGCCTTCTTGTTCCTCGGGCTTAGGCATGTGGGGTTTTTCCCTTGTCATTTCCCCTTTTCATTGGTGGTTATTTCCACTGATTCTTCTTGTAAAAAAGATTACACAATTTATATAGGTGCTCGTCTCCTACTCCCGAGCAGTCTTACATTGGGAGCTCACCATAACAACCTCGATGCGGACCTTCGCACTTCCGGTGTCCTTGGCACGCCTTCGGTTCATTCGGTGATCAACTACTTTCCCTCCGCTCTGGAGGATGGGGGCCGGTTGGCGCCTATGGCGGCAGAGTTGGCTGATCGCATGGCTATTTTTGTGGCAGTTCGTCGCTTCCTTGGCATGGATATATCGGACTCTCGTCCATTGCGTTTTGATAGTTTTATCCGCATGCAACTTTTCGTTCGTCGATCTACCTTTGATCCTTTTCGGCGTTTTTGGGGGGATGTGCGGAGAATTCATGCAACGTCTTTATGCTGCTCTTCATGGTATTTTGGATTCCCGTCTTCGCGATGCTTTGCAGGAGGGCAGTGCTGATGCTGTGGGATGCCTCCCTGTTACTCGGGCTTAGTAGGCCGGTGGGTTTTTTTCCTCCTTTTTCCTTTTTGCTTGGTGGTTTCCACTTTGTTTTAGTAAGTAATTGATTTAATAGGTGGATATATGTTCTTCAGCAGCAACAGTACTTTGTTTTATTTGCGCGAGTGATGGGCCTCAACGATCACCCCCGGCTCGCTCTCCAACGGACGGACCCCTCCAACCGGTCCCTGCGACAGTCGTGTGGCACGGACTACCGGTACCCAGCACACCTTTATCACACTGCTTCCGGCTGAGGTCACTCCACTGGGAAAGGCAGCTTTGCCGTAGTTGGGTCAAGGGCCAGGCGGAGCGTGACGGTCCCCTATCATAGCGTATCTGCTTATTTATAAATATATCCTGCGCCCGCGCCGCCTTTTTTACAGTACTCGTACTAGCGCGTGTCGCGGGGATGGTGGCGTCGTCGATAGCGTCCATAACTAGCGACGCTCACAGTAGCGAGGCAGAGTCACAGTCGACGCTAGGAACCACCGCGTCCCTGTCCTCCCGCATTGCCAGCTTGACTCTCGACCAGCACTACGGCTTACGTGACCTGGCGGACGGCTTGTCTTCCGTGGGCGGCACGAGCGAGGGTTTTCCCGCCTCGATATACGAGTGTAGCGAGGACGGCGAGCGCGGGGTGGTGCCGGGTCAGGGTTTCGGCGAGCTGAACGAGTATGGGAGCGAGGGAGAGGGGGAGGAGGAGGAAGAGGAGGAGGTGGTGGAGCTGACGGAGTCCGAGCTGCTGCAGTACTTGGACCACGCGGAGAACCCTTTCCAGGTCGACCACATTTCGTATGAACGCTCCTAAGCAAAACATACCAAGAGAGCTGTTTGTGTAAATGCATGCTGACTTGTGATTCAATGCTGCTGGGCCCCTGTTAGGTATGCAGCCGTCTCTTCCGGCTATCTACTTCGCAGCCGTGGGACCCCTCCTGCGCTGCTCTGACTCACTTGAAAGAAGAGCACGTGGCGCACCTGTTGGAGAGAGGGTAAGGGGGAGAGAGGGTGTGTGTGTGTGGGGGGGGGGACCGCAGCGCCTACCTGCATCAACATGTTCTTTATGATGTGCTAGGTAAGGGGGGGGGGAGAACATGGACTCACAGCAGGTCTGCCTGGCGCGCTGTGCATTAGGTTTGTGGTCGTGGACGGCTTTCTCAGCGCTGACGTCGCTTCAGAGCTTCGGAGCGCGGCGATGGAGATGAGCACATCGGGCGAGCTGCGCCCCGCGGCTGAGCTTGACGCAGGGGAGCATTTCTCAGGTGGGATCGGTGTGTCAGGAGGGGGCAGGAGGGGGGGGAGGGCGCGGTTGCATTGTGGGATTTTACGGGTAGGTTACCATTGAAGTTCGTCACAGGCGAAGTGATTGAGACGTGCGTGTCTAATCATAACAGATCGTTCCGCGAGGTCGGATATCCTTCGGTTCGTGCATTTGGGACAAGAGGGTCGAGCTATCGAGGGCGTCTTGAAGGTGAGCTCTCGCCCCCGTTGCCCCCTCTTGTACCCTGGCTTTCCTTCTGCATATGCTGCCAAGTTTCGTCACTCACAACATGTTGCCACAATTTCGGGAACATGATTGCTGGCGTACTCAGAGGATGGAGGAGCTGCAAGTGAGTAGCCTTGTTGACAAAAGTTTGGTTGCTTCAGTTGCACAGACATCCAAATCCATTGTCCACTGATGGTGTGGCTTGTTTCAGGAGGACTTGAGGCAAGTCGTGCACCTGCGGCGGCGGCAAGCAGAATATCAGTTGGTGCGTGCGTGTGGGGTTTTTGGACTGTCAGTGTGAGAGGTCGAGGTGTCTGTGTCGCAAGCTTTTGCGCGAAGCGACTTTAAGGTTGAAATTGTTTCAATGACCGACAGGCACACTATAAGGGCAATGGCGCATTTTACAAGAGACATCGAGATGCGCTGCCGTGTGGTGACACGAATGAAGACCAACGTAGGGTGCGGCATCCACCCTTTTACTCCCTCCCCCCCCCCCCAAACACACACACACACACACACATACACACACATACAAACACACACACACATATACACGAATACACGCGTGCGCTTCTGCATACGAAAAGCACGCGAGCGACAACTCTCGCCCCCTTTTGAACACACAGTGTCACATACATTCAGTCACTGTGAGCGTCCTACTTGCCCGACACCCCCTCCCACATCTTGAGCGCGCGCGCACCCACACCCACACACGCACAATGATACAACCCCCCCTCCCCCACACAAACACACACACACGCACACGCAATCATACACACGACACCTGCACACACACACACACACACACACACACACACACACACACACACAAAAGCAGTAACACACACCCACGCGCGCGCGCGCGAACATACACTGACGCTTTCGCGCACATTCAATTGCATACATGCAAAATACACCCACCAATGACCATAGATGTAAACACTTGGTTGGGGTGAACACACACTCTCTCTCTCAGCCACATGCCAATCCTGTGTGGATTTGCCGCTTGAACGGCGGATCTGGCATTGCCGTCCATCTTACTGGACCCCGACTGCTCCATGTACAGATGACCATTGTCGTGTACACGAATCCGAGCTGGGAGGAGGCGCAGGGGGGCGCACTACGGCTGTGGCCACCCATCCGCCCCACCGCGCCCCCCAACAATGAAACGGGAGTCGTCCGGATCCACGACTTGAGGTGTGGCATAGCATGTGCTCTCACATTTCAACTTTTTGTGCTGTATGCTATGAGGTGGAGTCTAGATGTTGCTGGTTGCCTCGTCACCGTAACATGAAGTGTGGTTGGCTGCTCAGACTTGCGAACGGCGGCGCGGCGTCGTCCAACGGGAGAGCTCCCAACGGCAATGGCGTTGAGGCCCCTCACCGTCTCGCGGTGGTGAATTCAAACGGTAACGGGAACGGTCATCATGCCGACCATGACACCCTCTCCCTCGACTCCCACAGCGTGGACTCCTTCTGCAGCCACGGTGCGCGCTTGCATGCAGCTTCACGGATTACCGAGCTTGAGCGGGATTTAGGGTATACAAACCCCATATGTGATCCTAGGAAGTGACTCTTATATCCTTTCTGCCTGCCTTTCATTGCTGCTTTGCCTTCTCAGGTCGCTTCCCTCTCAACCTCTGCACCGCGCTGCCCCACGTGAAGCTGTCCGAAGACGAGAACGGGGTGGATGTGATGGATGTGGCGCCCGTCGCGGGGCGCATGGTTGTATTTTTAAGCGGTTGCGTGGACCACGAGGTGCTGCCATCCTACAGCGACCGGATTGCGCTGACCGCATGGTGCCAGTAATTTTGTCAGGCAACCGCCTGTCATCAAGAGTTGGTAGGGAGTGGCCGCTGTGACACAGAGCTTTTCGCATGTAGAGTGGTAACCGCTCGAATGTATTCAATGTACGGATGAGCAATATGTAATTTTCTAGAATCCACTGTCAGGTGTCATCACGCATGAGCATATTGTGTCTTGTGCCATGATTCGTTGTTCTTCTCATTGCTTTATTGTCACACAAGCACCTGGAGGAGCGTCTTGCATGTGACCACAATGCGTTCTATTATGCGCGGAAAGCTGTGGTGTCCGTCACCTGACCATACTCTGTCCTATGAGATCCAAACCATGATGTCGTGTAGCCGCTCTTCAACTCGGCCGGCAATGCATCGCAATGTTTGCTCTAAATTGGTCGCGAAACCGGACTTATTTCCTGTGACACTGTTGATATTCCGAATGTGGAATCTGCATAAGCCATGCTCTCCCGGAAGTCAATGCACATACAGAGATAAGAGCATAAATAATCAACAAAGTTGATGAACGCATGATATCTGACATTTTCTTGCTTCGGTTCTCTGCTGATGCCTTTATTGACTATTTATTGTAATCAATTAGTCAGAGCAAGATCTTCCATTTATGGTCAGATTGATTTGAATCTAGAGGTTTGCATATCCAATATCATGTGTACGGGACAGTAACTCTAGCGGTTATTGTTACCGTTAATATCGGCGCGGCTCACCTGCAGGGCAACCACCTTGCCCAAACAGTTAGACGCAGCCAACGACCAACGACTTCCCCAACGGTCAGCTCTAGCTAGCCCGTGCCTTATAAGCCGTAGCTAGCCACGAGCCTAGGCACTCTCTGCTTTCGCGCTCAGCCAATCTAGGCTTCGCGCGAATGCAGTCTCGACTCTCGTAGTCGAGTAGGGTGTCAATCTTACTTTTCGTCCCATGCGCACTCGAGCGTCACGCGACACTTCCCCTCGTTCAGCTACGCCGTTCCCCAATATGCAGCCTGAGCAGTCTACATCCGCCGCAGCGGCCGACCCTCACGCTACCTCACTCGAACAACGCACAGCCGAACAGATTCGTACGGCGGTTTTGGAATCGGAACAACGCATTACTGAGCAGTTTTTGGCGGCTAACGCTGCCTTACTCGCTCAGCTTCGACAACCGACAGCCACACCCGCTACTACTTATCAACAGCAGTCCATTCCCACCGACGCGACCACAGCGACGGAGGGTGGTAAGGAGGCCCCCGAGCCACCTATCGACCTGCTCGACGACGAACCCGACCCCTCCGCGGCCGAGTTTGTCGACTTCCCCTACTACGGCGAAGTCATCCCGGCCGGCCTCGAACGTCCCCCCCGCGACGTCGAGGAGCCACGTCTGTGGACTCTCACGGACGACACCGCCCGTGCCCTAAGCGACAAACGCACCCAAGCCGCATACGACGAGTACCTACACATCGGGTGCTATGCCTTCTTCGACAGTTGCGCCAACGCGGCAATTGGCGAGGCTTTGGACACGTTGTCGCACGGCCCACCTCTACCTACGGAGCAGGCGGCAGCGATTGCCCTCATCCGAGCGGGCCATCGCACCCACACAGCGACGGAGGAGGCCGCCCGTACTCGATTGGGCTTCCTCCGCCTCACCAAGGGCGGACAAACGAGCACGGATGCGGACCGCGTGTTCGCCGAATTGGCACACGAACGCTTCTGCCGACCGCGTCCTACCGCGGTCTCCGGCACATTGGACGCGCTACGCCAAGCTTTCGTCGACCGCACGCTTGAAGTCAGCCTACACGCTGCCAGCAAGGCCGCCGCCGGCGCCGCTTTCGCGAAGATCACACCGGACAAGCCCAACGGCCCCGACGCTCGGAGCCGCAAAGCCGCCGCCGACAAACGCAAGGCCGCCGCAGCAGCAGCAGCCGCGGCACGAGCAACCCTCCCACCCAAGCCGACCGATTCGGCTAAAACCCCAAGCAAGAAATGATGGTGTGACCCGCCGCGCCGATTCCTGCTCCCCGACATCTTCCTTCATGCGCCACCGCGTACGTCGAAAATGGCGGGAGTGGGAGCGCATCGGCGCGAGCGGCCAAGTCCTAAGTTGGATCCGCCACGGCGTACGTGTGAAGTTCAAGCACGGCCTACGTCCCAAGCCGTTCAACCATGGCATCTCCATGCTAGACGCCACACCCGACCAACTCGAGTTTCTCAACTCGGAACTACCACGCTTCGAGGCTTGCGGCGCGTGGGAGCGCTCTACGAACCCACGCTACGTCTCCCGGATGTTCTTAGTTCCAAAACCCGGATGCAATCAATGGCGCTTGATTATCGACCTTCGCGAACTCAACCGCTACTGCTCGACGTTCAACATGACTTGCGAGACCCTCAAGCACCTCCGCCATCTATCTCGACCGGGGGACTACTTCGTCTCACTCGACCTCGCCGATGGGTACTACACCCTTGGCATCCGGGAGGAAGACCGGGATTACTTCACGGTCAACTACCGCGGCACCTTATGGCGCCTCGCGTGCCTCCCAATGGGGTGGTCGGGCTCCGCCTACTACTTTTGCAAACTCACGCAAGTGTTTACGAACCACCTACGCCGCCCACCACCTCCCACGCCCGCAGCTACACCGGCCGGCCCACGCCGCCCGTCCAAGCGCTTCCTCCGAAACGCGCGATGGCGAGGAACTCGACTACTACCCTACATGGACGACTTCCTCTTCTTGGCGGACACTTACGACGAGGCACTCTTACTTCGGCAGCGCGTCCAAGCCCTGCTCGACAGCCTCGGCCTACAGCGCAACCCCAAGAAAGGTGTATGGACGCCAACGCAAGTCGGCGACCACTTGGGCCTCACGGTGGATTTACACCGCGGCGAGTTTCGCGCCCCACTCGCAAAACTGCACCACCTCGCACAACACGCTTCGTCCTTGCTCGGACGGGCAGCGTCCAACGCACGATGGCTACCCACACGCCAACTCGCAGCCTTCGCGGGAAAAGCGCAATTTCTCTACCTCGCCATCGCGCCCGCCCGATTCTTTTTGCGCGAGCTCCACAACGTTTTGGCTACCCGTACCGGTTGGGGGGGACGCGTGCGCCTCACCCATCAACTCCGGCGCGACCTCGAGTGGTGGCGCACGGTACCCTCCCAACACAACGGCCGGTCGATCTACAAGCCCATCGAGACCGCCTATTTGCACGCGGACTCGAGCGATTACGGATGGGGTGCCGTCCTCAACGAGGACGCCAATTACCAAGCCCGCGGGTTTTGGAACGCCACCGACCGCCTCCAACACATTACGTGGAAGGAGCTTCGGGCCGTCCGGCACGCGGTCGAAACCTTTCTCCCGCAACTCCGAGGACGACAAGTCCTCCTCCACGAGGACAACACTGCCGTGGTCGCCGTCCTCACCAAGCTAACTTCCCGGTCTCCCGTCATGATGACCGAGCTACGGCGTTTGTGGTTCCTACTCGACACCAACGACATCCACATCCGCCCACGCTACATCCGGTCGGCCGCCAACGTCTGGGCCGACACGCTCAGCCGCGAACTGGACTCCGAAGACTGGCAGCTAAACCCTCAACTCTTCAAACACCTCCAGCGTCGGTGGGGCCCGCATACAATCGACCGGTTCGCGTCTATGCTCAACACGCAGCTACCACGCTTCAACGCCCGCTGGCGCGACCCCTTGTGCGAGGACATCGACTGCCTACACCTCCCCGACTCGGCGTGGAGACGCGAGAACAACTACTGCAACCCCCCTTGGTCGGCCCTACCCGCACTCGCCGCGAAACTCGAACAAGCTCAAGCCGAGGCAACAGTCATCGCCCCCTACTGGCGAAACAAAACATGGTACCACGCGTTCGCCCGCCTGGCCACCGAGACTGTGCACTTCCCAGCGTCCCGCGACCTGTTCTTCCCCGGCAGGCTAGGCAGGCAAGAAGGGGTCGGACCTCCCGCTTGGAGCATCGTGGCCTTTCGGCTAGCACCCCCGCTTGGCTCTACACCCGACGCGGTGCGATTGGCCGAGCGATACGCCCGGACCGATTAAATGCGCCTGTACAGGACGTCCGCCCTCTGCGTACAGGACCCCCGCGCTACGAATTACGCCTCGAAGCAGCACAGTCGCCCTGGTCCGCCGAATTGGCTGAAACTTTTCAAGACCTCCTAGGATCGGATAAGCTCGGGGTTACAGCGGTTGCCCTACTCAGCAACTCGCTAGCGCCCTCGACGTACCTGAGCTACCAGAGCGCAATTCGACAGTTTTTTATTTTTTGTGCAGAGGAAAATATCGCCCCGCTACAGGCCACGCCGGCCACAATGGTCCGCTACACGGCCTGGCTAGCCCGCTTGGGAACGGTCGCTGCCAGCTCGCTGCAGCCCTACTTCAGCGCAATTAACAAGTACTTCCGCGACCACCGGCGCCAACCTATCGCCGTGGGCGAACTCCTAGCGGACGCCCGCCGTGGACTCGCCATGCTACAGCGCCGCCTGGTACCTACCACCGCTCGCCTCCCGCTACCCGCACAAGTCGCCCTAGACATCCTGCACTACGCCCACACCCTCCACGACACTTTCGCGTGGACCCCTGCTGCCTTCCCCCAGATGCAATGCTTCAGGGCCTGTTTAGCGGTGTGTGTCAATTACACGTTTTTCTGCCGCGCCGAGACCGGCGCCCGCTGCCAGACCGGCGACCTCGTGGTCGACACGCCTTCGCAGCAAATCTGCCTCTACGTGCGGAAGTCTAAGGGTGACCAACGCCGCGACGCCAGCGATAAACTGGTCATCGCTATCCCTGTAGCCGCTAACCCCGTCCTGGCGAACCTGATAGACTACTACACGGAACAACGCGCTAATTTTTGCACTAAGTTCTACAACCAGCCACCCCCGCTCGCCTTCTGGAGTTTCTCACCTTCAGAGCCCTCCGCCGATTGGGGTGCCGCGTCCACCATCTCCACCTGGCTCTCCCTCGCCCTTCTCTCAGTCAACTCAGCCGCGCCCGCCGGCTTTAAATGGACGTCGCACAGCCTACGGAAAGGCGCGGCGTCCGCTGCCAGCTGCATCGGCGCACCCCTCCCCGTAATCAAATTTATGGGTGGCTGGGCCAAGAACAGCTCCGTGACCGAAGGCAAATATATTGACCCCACCATGACCCCAACACCTGCTGCTTGGCGGTTCTTCGGCTGGCTCGCTCCGACCCCCCCGCAACACTAATTCTGGCTGTGCAAGCCTTTGGCTTTAGGTTACTGGCAAAACGTGCCCTAGGGTAAATGGTCAGATTGATTTGAATCTAGAGGTTTGCATATCCAATATCATGTGTACGGGACAGTAACTCTAGCGGTTATTGTTACCGTTAATATCGGCGCGGCTCACCTGCAGGGCAACCACCTTGCCCAAACAGTTAGACGCAGCCAACGACCAACGACTTCCCCAACGGTCAGCTCTAGCTAGCCCGTGCCTTATAAGCCGTAGCTAGCCACGAGCCTAGGCACTCTCTGCTTTCGCGCTCAGCCAATCTAGGCTTCGCGCGAACCCACCCACCCATCCCTATAATCCTGCGCTAATCGACCCCAGACCCTGTCTGTGGGTGTCTTTTGGCCAAATTGTAAGCAAGCTGACATCTTTGGCAAAACGTGCCCTAGGGTAAATATACAAAACGAACACTGATGTATCTGTACCTATACACAAAAGATCGCCGTTCTTCCACGTAATATATAGAGTATCCCAAATCACGTGGCGTACGGAAGCAGTACTTACTGTTATTGGTGCTACGCCCGTCGCCCAGCGGCGCAACAATACTTTTTTAGCACTGCACTCATTCACGCGTCCTGCGTCCAGTGCGACAACAGCAAAGCCGCTGTTTCGACTAGCCTTGTCCTCGAGACGGTCCTCAACCCTTCCATATCCACTCCTCGCCCCGCGTCAACCGCGTCGAAGTGCAGCGGTCCTCCGTCCGGAGACTCCCTTCCGACTTGGCTACTTGTAAGACAGAGTAGCAGCTTACCGAATAATCTGCGTCGCTGTACGGACGACAAAGACTTCGACTGTCGAGTAGCCTTCACCATGCTGCCTCGTGGGAGGTTGTCACAGGTGCTCGCTACTGCGTCACGCACGTTGCTGACCGCAAGTACAATTGAAGCGCCAGCTGCGGCTGGCCGGGCCGCCGCCGCACTGTCCAGCAGCAGCACCGCCAGTAGCAGCACCGCAGCGGGGTTTGCGAGTGCCGTGGGGCGTCGCGCGCTTTGGGAAGCTCCGCAGCACAGCCATTTCGCGCGCACAGCAGCCTCCTCTGCAACCGACGCGGCAGATCCGGAGGAAGGGGAGGAGAGTGTGCTGGTGACGGACGCCGCGGTGCAGGTCTTGCCCCCCCTTAGCGTTGCTTCCAACACAACGCCAACCTGTGCTTTCCTTGTTATGTCAGAGTTTTGCATTACTTACAAAAATGAATAACAGGCAGACATGAGCAGAAATTAACTATATATCATTGATGGGAGAGCATAGCACCTTCGAAACCCCCTTATGGCTTTTTAGGCACATTTTTCTTGAAGACCAGGTGTCGGGGATAACTCTGAACCTCATGAAGGGAAACTTCGACATATTTTGCTTGATACAACAAAGCAACTAATTTCCAAAATGTCGGTGCAAGCGCATTCCATGCTACATTGGCGGTGAGGGTTGGGATAGTGAAACAAGAGGGCTGTGAATGTCGACCGCTGATGAATGACAGCTCCACGTGAAGCAACATATTAAAAAATATATGATGAATACTGGAAAAATTATAACTACGAATGCAATCAATCGTCATTGCAATTTGAGAGGTTGGGGGGGGGGGCAGAAAAACTATGGGATTTGTGTGTAAGGTGTCTATTGGCAGTACAGTAATCTCAGCTGCGAGAAAGGGGGAAGGGAAGGTAGGTAGCATTGGGTGCATCTGACACATGTGCTTGCTGTTTCCCATGTCTTGGTTTTAGCGCCTTCGCGAGTTGGTTGAGGAGGACGGGAGCAAACCGGTGCTGCGCGTCAGTGTGTCGGCAGGCGGCTGCTCTGGTTTTCAGTACCAGTTCGACTTGGTCGAGGACGTGAGTGCGGAGGACAGGTGGGGTGGCAGGACACGTGCCTTATGATGCAGCTCACACACGCGTGTCCACTGTATCATGCCCATACAAAGGTGTTTACCAAGCGCCACACATGCCCACTCACTGCACCCCTCTACCTTGCCCTTACTCCCACCGCGCAGGGTATTCGAGAGAGACGGCGTGAAGGTAGTGGCGGACGATGTGTCGTACTCGTTCATCAAAGGGAGCAAAATTCACTTTGAGGATGACCTCATTCGCTCCGCGTTCGTGGTGCGCACCCTCCCCATTCACCCTCTGCCTGGTAAACCTACCATAAATTGCGAACCATATCGGCCACACAGTACCCTTCCTCACTCTCAACCTCCCTTGTTCCACAGATTGCCGACAACCCGCTGGCAGAGTCATCCTGTGGCTGTGGAAGCTCTTTCGCGGCAAAAATGTAGTTTCTTGCATGTAAATGCATCAGTTCGGACTGCCATTTGTCTGCGCTTTCCAACGTAGTAACCCCCTTCCCCCCTCTCCATCTTTAGCTCTCCCATAGTTATGTAATGGATCGAATTACATGGTACGGTATGATATAATGTGGCAGGGTCTTGCACTGCGAGGTTGTCGTCCTCCCTATTGTGCAGGGAGCCGCCCCCCCTCTCCCTCCCCCACAAGTCTGTTCTCTCTCCGACTGTCTTTCTACTCCGTCTTATACTGCTCCCTCCACTTGTCGCCGGGGTTGTTCACGGGGGTGCCCTTCTCGATCTCGGGCGAGGAAAGGTTCAACTTGCCGCCGAGGTCCTTGTCCGAGTACGACGTCACGTCGGTGTCGTAGTTCTCCGTCGTCATGCAGTCCTGCACAGCCAATCAGCCAACACTCAGCATGAAACCCTTCTCACCCCCGTCATGAAACGGTTCTCACCCCCGCGATAATAGTAATTGGAAAGGCAGCCCACATTTAGAGAGGACACAAGCAACCCCACTCAGTTTTGACCGAGATTATCATACACCCTCAAATCTGTATTGTGTAAGGTCTGCAGCACACATCAAATGTCTTCCCCATTCCACAATGCCGTTCCATGTGAACCGCAACGCACCTTAAGCGTCTCCATGACCGGCGTCGCGTAGATCTTCTCCTCACCCTCGGACTCCACCTTCTTGTCATCAGTCTGGAGACACACACATACATACAAAGATTCACATATAGATGCACAAACACAGTTGGCCTATAAATCACATAAAAGGCAGGTAGGCAGGAGTAGAGAGCAGGCCCCGTTGTGTCGTCACTGCGGTGAGGGGGGGCGTACGTCGTTGATCGCCTTGCCCACGCCCAGCGCCTTGGCCGCCAGCTCCTTCTTCAGCTTCTCCTTCATCGCGCGCTCCTCGGGAGTCTCCTTCGCCTTCTCCGCCCGTGCCTTCTCAATGTCCTTCATCTGCTGCCCGAGGGGGCTGTTCGGGTTGATCTGAAAAAGCGGCGCGCCCCGAGGTCAGCACCCTCACAACAACCAAGCGCCCCCCTGGCTGCACGAGAAAGCCATGTTTACATCTCGTTCATATATTCGAATCAAAGGCCGCGAATCGGACCTTCTTGGAAAGGCTGTTCAGCCTCTGGGTAGCGTTACTGCCGAACGAGTCCTCCAGCTCTCCGTACTGCGTCTTGTTCGACAGCTCCTTCAGAATTGTGTCGGTGCTGAAATCACGGCCCTGAATAATGGCGGACGCCCTGTGCAGCAAAAGGCAGTGCATTAGTAACATCCAAGCATTTCCGACTGCCGATGTGATTTATAAGACACTTGCGCGCGCGCATGTGTGTGTGTGCGTGTGTATGCGTGTGTGTGTGTGTATGTGTGTGTGTGGGTGTGTGGTCAGCAAATGTATCTCATGTAAAATACTACACTTTGTAAATGAGAGAAGGGGGGTTCCAAGTGGAGATGGCATGAATAAGCTATACCTGGGAAGGAAAGACCCGAATCCAGCGATGAGCACAAGGTAGCTGATACCCTCGATGCTCCCCAGGAGAGTTCCTGGCAGTCCAGAGCCTGTGTGACACACAAAAGAAATATATCATATATAAACAGAATATATACACGAGCATTTCGTTAGACTCGTCCCGCAGTATTCCGTCTTGAAAGGCGTGCGAGTCGCACTGTCGACGATAAACGGTGACTTTCGCCGAAAGGATGCTGCAGTTAACGAGGAAAAGCGTCGATGGTTTATGAGATCATCCAGGGAGAGCCGGGCTGGGCTCGAGTTTGTTTGTAGTAGATCGTACCGGTGAGCGCTTTGCAGAGCAGACTGAGGCCGACGACGGGAACAGTGGCAGCCGTGACGACCGGAGGAATGGCCTGCGTGACCTTCGTGTACGTCTCCTTCACCTTCTCGATGTCTAGACCGTCGTTCGCAGCACGCACCACGACGCGGCTGCGACGGACCGGGGCGACGGTGCGCTGCGCGACGCGAAGTGCTTGCTGGCGGGCAGGCATCATGCGGCGGGTGGGCTGCGCACAAGGCGCCCGAGCGGAAAGCATGGTGACAGACATTTAAAACAGTCGAATATACTATATACGCGACTTTTCCAGTAGCTAGGCGTAGCGTTATAGTCGACGTCAAAGGAGAGGAGGTCGAGCCAGGTTGGACTGCTCCGCCGGGAACAGAGGGTGGGATAAGCAGCCGCCGCGAGAGGATCGGCTCGTGAGATCGGCTTGAACGCGCCATGCGGAAAGCTGCACGACGTGCCGCGCTGGTGCTCGTCGTGCGTGCCAGGTAGGATGCGCGACAATACGGGTGCCCGCCTGGCAATTTGAATTGGATAAGTTTGTGCTTTTAGGAATTTTTCCGGCCGCAGTGGCAATCAAAGAATTAAAGAAATTTAACCAGAGCGAGGCAGAATCTTTGTCGTATCGTCCTCGTACCTGTCCGTATCCGATCGCGATTGTCTTCAAATAAATGTATTAGCGCTTGTTAACATTACGAACAGGCCGCATGTGCACATGGTCCGAGCAGCAGCGAAGCCTTTTCTCGTTCTTGTTAAGGTCATTGATGCCCCATCTAATTAATGGCGTAATTTTTACTCGCATGTCACTTCCCCTGAATTTTATAAAACTAAATGATCTATTTGAAAATAAAGCGGCGAGTAATTGGAAGTTCAGTCGGTAATATAATTAATTTGAGAGCTATATTTATATGAGGAATATTTAAAACGAAATCGTCTTTTCCTTCCATTGTCATCGTGACATGTGACGGTCACAAGTGCTCGCACGAACACCAATGTTCCTCGTATAGGTGCTCGTCTCCCACTCCCGAGAAGTCTTGCATTGGGAGCTCACCATGGCAAACTCGATGTGGACCTCCGCACTTCCGCTTTGTTGGGCAGTATGGGCACGCTTCGGTTCATTCGGTGAGTAACTACTTTCCCTTTGCTATGGAGGATGGGGGCCGGTTGGCGCCTGTGGCGGTTGAGTTGGTTGATCACCTCGCTACTTTGATGGCAGTTCGTCGCTTTCATGGCATGGGTGCGACGGACTCTCGTCCACTGCGTTCGGACATTCATGTCCACATGCAACATTTTGTTCGTCGATCTACTTACGTTCCCTTTCGACGGTGTTTGGGGGATGTGAGGCGAGAATTCATGGAACGTCTTTTTGTTGCTCTTCATGGTACTTTGGGTTCTTATCTTCGCGACGCTTTGCAGGAGGGCAGTGCTCAAGTGCTGATGATGTGGCATGCCTCCCTGTTCCTCGGGCTTAGGTTTTCCCCTCTTTTCTTATCTTTTTGCTTGGTGGCGTCTGTTACTTTTTCTTGTAAGACATTGTTTTAGGCATGTGGGGTTTTTCCTTCCTTTCTTCTCTTTGTTTCCCATTGCCTATTCTTGTAAAAATACTTGATCGTGATAGGTAATATACTTATTATTTATTAGAAGGACAGCAGTATTGATTGTTTGTACAGTACTCTTGCTCCCTCCCACTTTCCCTGTCCGTGCTCATCTGGTTCTTCTTGTAAACAATTTTCTGTTGCTCCCTTGATTCCCTCCCTTTCTTTTCCCCCCTTTCCCCCGTCCACGTTCCCATATTAATAGTGCTTAATATATTGGGAAAAAGTATCTACTGATGATCGACTGCGACAGACAAATTACTATAAGGAAAAAAAAATGTAGCTCATCTGCCAGCGTAAGGTACGACGCAGCAACAAGCAAGTATGAACTTAAACCTGACCATCCCCGACCAGGTTCTGTGCAGCCGATCGGGGACCGGCAGCCTTTTCGTACGGGGCAGGCGGCAACCAGCAGGGCGACACTGTCGAGAATGGAAGCCGCTGTGGCTCGCTGTGATTATGTGGTGCTTACTGTCTAAATCCCGTCGCGAATGAGCTTATTCTTCCCCGTGTATTCTTGCTTATCGTAAATTGAAATCGGCGACCGTTCCGGAGGCCCCGGGAAAGACTTCGAGTTTCTATGTCATCGGGCGTCCCAAGGAGCCGCAGGGCGATAGAGCTCCCCATTCAAAGGAAGTGTACGCTAGGCTGCCCAGTGGTCGACCAGCTTCTTCGAGGAGGCGTTGCCACAGGCATTGTCACCGAAGTTTTTGGTGAGTATTTTCCCCTTTTTTTCCTTAAATATATTCAAATTCAAAATAACGACGGGTTCTTCGACTATCAGGCCGACAGTTTGGGATGGAGAGTCGTGCTGAACCCTATTTACGACAACTACATTTTTTATTGCCAGGCGAAGCCACTGCCGGGAAGACGCAGTTCTGCCTGCAGCTATTATTGACAGCGCAGTGGCCGGAGGCGCAGGGCGGGCTCAATGGGGCGGCAGTGTAAGCGTCCCCTCCTAATAATTTACTTACAAACATATTATTGGGCTGAGGCCATAATACAATAGTGGTGTCTTCCTTCATGCGTGGGCTCTCAGGCCTGCCTCCTGGTATTACAGGTATATCTTCACAGAGGGACAACCCCCGTTGAAGCGCCTGCATGGCCTCATGAAGCACCATGTCGGCTGGTATGACGCTCGTTCGGTGATTCTTTCATCACTTTTCAGACGTTTTCAAATTTTCTGATAGCACTCACCATTGCATCGTCGCAGGGATGGGACGCGGCACGCAGCTTCGGCAACAGACAACATACTGGTGGAGAATAAGGTGGCCTCTTTGCACGACCTCCAAGTTTGTCTGAAGAAGGTCCTGGTCATGCTTTACAGGAAGACACTGCCGGTGGGGAACCTTGTCGCATGCCTTTCACCCTCAAAGATCTCCTCCCACCCACGTCAACATCCCTATCACCATTCAAACATCCCTCTAACCCTCACAACCGCCCCTTCACTATTCAAGCATCCCTCCCACCCGCATCACCATCCAAACATCCTTCCACCGTCTGATCACCCCCCATTCACCCACTTGTTCACTCATCTGTTCATGTTCCTGTTCATCCATCCAACCAACCAGCCATCTACCCTTCCTTCCATCCACCCGCCTCTCCCACCACTCACCCCTTTATCCATCCATCAACGCATCAACACCTACATCCATCCTTGCAATCATCCATCCATCCATCCTTCCTTCAATTCGCTCATCCATCCACGCACCTGCCTATCCATCCATCCATCCATCAACTCATCCGCCGATTCACCCACCCACCCATCTTGTGTTTTCTTTATCAACTCATCCACCGAGTCATCCACCCATCCAATCCAGTCGCCCCCCCGCCATCCATAAACTCCCTCATGCACTCTTTCATCTCATTTCGTTCATTGATGCAGCGACTCATCCATCCGTTCACCCAGCCACCCACCCGCCCACCTCTTCATGGATCCCCTCATTCACCGCTTCACCGGGTCGTGCATCTGTCCATATCATCTCATTCATTAAGCAATCCATGCCCTCGTCCATCTAACCACTTACCAAGTCATGCCCCTTATTGATCACCGCGCCTTCCTGGCGTAACAGGTGAAGCTGGTCGTAATCGATTCCATCGCCAACTTAGCGCGGGAGTGCTCTGAGGTACGGCACGGGTGGGTGGGTGTTGATCGTTGCACTGCGCAGATGGGTCGAGGCTTTCCTGAACGCTGCCTGTAATTCCCAGGTGCAAGACCTAACCGATCGGTCTCAGCAAATGTTTCAGGTGGCGGCTGTTATGAAGGTAGTCTCCTCTGCAACAAATGGGGGTTTCCTGGTGTGGTGTCTGTGGTGATTCATTGCGTCAACAAATTTTGAGGGGGGGGGGGGGGGGGGGGGGGCGAGAAGGAGAGAGAGAGGGGGTGGTGGAGGGGGAGGGGGGGGGGGGGAGAGGGGTCGTTGTTTCAGTGGCGTTGATGCCGCGGATGACCTTGTGCAGGAGATTGCCAGCAAGTATCAGGTCGCAGTTGTGGTGGCAAATCAAGTAGTCGCTCACATTGAAGACTTCGGGTCTGGGAACACAAAGGTAGGGGGCCGTTGACCTGCCCTATGTGCGTGTGTGTGCTTGTGCACGTGAACGTGATTTTGTGTGCGTGTCCCCGTATATATATTGCATGTGTAAGAGTGAGAGAGAGCCTGTATGTGGTGTGTGTCTTGTGTGTGTTTAGGGGTATGTGAATGTGTGCGAGTGTTGAATTATGTGTAATCCTGTGTGTGTGTGTGTGAGTGTGTGTGAGTGTGTGTGTGTGTGTTTGTGTGTGTGCTTGCGTATGCGTATTTGCTTGTATGTCAAGGTAAATATATGTGAGTATGGGTGTGTTCGTGAGTGTGTATGTGAGTATGTAGGTATACGTGTGCATGCCCAGGTGTTTTGTGTGTGTATGTGTGTGTGGTGTGTGTGTGTGTGTGTGTGTTTGATGATGTGTTAGATTGTGTGCGTGTGTTTCCCCTCAATCAAAACAGCTCCATTGAATTGTCAATTGGTCGTTTTGGCTCAAGTTCGTGCGTCTGAAGACTGTTTTTCGATGCCTTGCCGGCTCAGTCTTGGCATCCTCCGCTGCCGCCGTCGTCGGGGAGACGAGTGCTGCCGGCGTTAGGGCTCGCATGGGCAAACTGTGTCGACACGAGACTCTTCTTCTGTCGTCACAGTGAAGCAGGTGAGGCAGGGCAAGGGTGCCCATCCTTTTGTAGGTAGGCCACGCAGGTGCACACGAAGCAGACTGACTCCCTGCTTGCTTGCCTGTCAGGTGGCGGGGAGAGCAGTCTAGGTAGCACTCGACGGCTGCAGGTGGTGCATTCTCCGAATCTGCCAATGAGTTATTGTCACTACGAAATAATGGATGCCGGGCTGCATGGCGTCCCCGAGTCGTTGTCATATTGTTGAGCACGTGGAACGGCAGGCGATGCATGCACCCGGCCAGGAATTGCTCGTGCCTCCAAAGTGAAGAATGCCGCGCCCATTCACTCCCGGCAGTCGCTAGTTTTCGACCGACGCAATCATTCTATAATATAATTATTTTGTAATCAAGTCAATATTTTTTTATGTTGGCCTCTTTCTCAACCCTTACATTTGGCCACCCATCCGCAGGACGTTAGAACATTCGGGGCTGTCCACAAGATGGAGGGCGAGGGCCGCTGTCGTCAATGCTTTGGTCGATTATTTTTACTTTTTTTGTTCATTTGTCGCTGTTTGTCTGCGTCAATTAATGCAATTTATATTAAAATCAAGTACCTTTTGTGTTTTTAAATTAGAAATCATGAACTCGTTAAAAAGATACTGTTTTGGGGGACACACACTCGTAACATGAATACGTATAGAGCTCCCATTGAATTGATGCTCTTACTAAATACATATATACAAAGAAAGTAGTGGAATCCACAGTAAAATGAGAAGAAAAGGAAAGAGGCACATAAGCCTCGGAGTAGGGAGGCAGGCAACAACAGGTGCGCCACCCTCATGCAAGCAAGGCGACACGGAGAAATTGATATCGGAATTTTTTATAGCAAATACCAAAAAATCGATTGTTGTCTTAGGGCGTACCCAAAGCTGCCATCTAGGTCTTCTGGTTAGGGTTTTACGCCGGGGGTCTCCTTATCTATCCCTCTCCGTCGGCAGTAACAACATAATACAAATAATGCAGGGACAAACATGGCCTATCGCTACGATAAAATTTGAAAAATACATTATCGCTATCTCCACGATGCGCGGCCCACTCCCGCCGCTCGAGGGTGCTTATCATCCTAGTTGGTCAGCGAGTGTGGGTCGAGTCGGGCCTTCCAGACCAGGCGGGCTCTTGTGCGACTCCGGTCGTACCGGAGCATTGGGGGGGAAGGTAGGCGAAAACTCCCCTTGCTCAGGTCGTCGTAGGCCATGACGCGATCCGCACACACCCTCATTCGAGATAATAGTTGCGACGAGAGGAGCAGCTCGCCTCCAAGCATAGGCTTCACCCTTCCATCGGGGAAGGGGGGAGAAAACCATAGCCACAACCGGTTGCCTTATGTCGCTCCTCCCGTCGCGTTTGTTTTGTCCAAGGCAGCCGCAAGCTGTTTCCGGCACCGGCTGATCCGTACAATACCGCTCGTACCCTCCCCATGTGGTTTACGCGGCCATGGGGGACGCCGTGGACGGTGTGCACTCGCGATAACCCTAGCACACCGCGTGAGGCATCCTACCATCGATGGTGTTTACCGATGAGGGGAGAGGACGGGTGGGAAGGTAGGATCGGACCTCCCACCTCAAATGGTGCCGGGTACGGACGTTTTAACCGAAACCCTCCGTAAGGGATTTTTTTGGCGGCGGCCGATCTAATATCAACGCCGCCACACCGAGCCGCTCCTCTCGCCGCGGCTGTCCTCCTCGTTGTTGATTTCGAGTTCCACCCCTTGGACGGCTTTGCTCGACCTCATGAGCGCTCGTCGACGTCGAGCGAGTGCCCTTCCTTGGCGCTTCTTCCCGGTTGTCCGCCTCCAGCTCCAACACCCTCAGCCCACCGCAAATCCGTCCGTACCCTTCTCGCTATAACATATTTCATAGGCACCACACCCGCCTCCTTATCGGGAGAGTATCTCTGCTAAGTAATTAGTCGCGGAAAAACATGTCGGACATGCCGAGCGGGAGATCTTAGTGCTAGGGTACGGATATTTTGATTTCGAAAACCCTCCGTGCATGGTTTCCCGACATCTGTTGATCAAACGGATCGCAGCTGCCGGTACCTCGTTTAGCCCCCTACCGTGCCAAGCCTAGCACGGCTACAAGGTTACAAGCGCCCACCGCGTGGAGGCGGAGGTAGATGCCGACGGGCATGCGAGCGTACCCCCCTCCGGGGCCGCCTGCCGCTGCGCCGCGACACGGAGATAAGAGCCACGAAAAGGCACCGCATGAAATGACGACGCACATCCCCAAGAAATCGACCAAAGGAGACATATGTAGACCGCAGTACAAACTCTTTCATCCGGGCATAACTTTCAATCTCTAGACCGTAAAGATCGAGACCGCCGCATCCGTGCTTAAGGAACGTCGAACCGCCACAAAATGGCCAAGCGATCATCAAGGATAACCGTCATAGGAGCTTACCGACCCCCATCCTCAAGAGCAAAGGGGTAATGGTCATGATCATACTCAATGGAAGGCGTGCCAAGGGAGGACGAAGTGCGGAGGTCACATCCAGCTTAGCTTGTTGATCCCTCATCACGAGACTACCATGGGGCGGACGCGGAGCCCCCACAACCCGAACGTATGAATTTGTTCGCGCACTAGTGACCGTAACATCAACAACCAAGCGTAGAGTATACTGCATTAAGTACATGACATTTCGCTACGATGGGAAGTGTACAAGTACAACACCGCCATGCTTTGTGATTTCGTTATTATATATACGCCTTCGGTTCAGTCGATTAATGACTACTATCTCTTTGCCATGGAGGATGGGGCCCGGTTGGCGCCGATGGCGGCTGAGTTGGTTGATCGCCTCGCTATTTTGGTGGCTGTTCGTCGCTTCCATGGCATGGGTGCCGCTGACTCTCGCTCTTTGCGCTCTGACAATTATGTCCGTATGCAACATTTTGTTCGTCGATCTACTTCAGCTCCGTTTCGGCGTTTTTTGGGGGATGTGCGACGTGAATTCATGCAAAGTCTTTCTGCTGCTCTTCATGGCACGCTGATTTCCTATCTCCGCGACGCTTTTCAGGAGGGCAGTGCCGACGCTTTGGCATGCCTTCCTGTTCCTCGGGCTCATGTTTTTTCCTCTTTTCTTATGTTTGCTTAGTCAATTTTGGTTACAAGAAAAACTAGATGAGCACGGACATGGAAAGTGGGAGGGGAAACAAAAGGGCAAGAGTGACAAGAGGATCACGGAATCCAAAGCACGGCAAAAGGAAAGCACTACATTGTGCACAAAACTAGCAGATTGAACTAAGGAAACTCCTAGTGCCTCGGGGATATGTGTATGATAAGTACTACATTTGTATGACTAATCGTACACCAAAGTCTCGTAAAAAACGGGTCAGCCCCACGCGAGGAAAAGTCAGTACTTTGCCAAACTTTGGCAGCGTGTACCTTAGGGTGTTCTCTGCTTAACTCCGTTGACTTAAAGCGTGAGGTGGTGCGGAAGCGGTTCAAAAGTGCAATTTGCCGAGATCGCCTGTCGGCGACCCACCACCACCACCTTGAGGAAGACCGTAACGACAGGAGCGCGCGTCTCCGCCCGTAGAGGCCCCCTTCAGCCCCTAAATGATGGTGCACAACGACAACAACCTGACCGAACCTACGGGACAGTCGGCGAGTCTATCGGTGAAGGCCTGTGGGTTGCAATTTGGGATAGCATGCCGCCGAGACACGAGTCGGCTCGCGCTTTTCGCGTCGAACCCGACAACGCAAGCCGTTTAACCCCGGCACCAACACAAACCAGCAACGCACAACGCGTTGCAGTGCGAATGCCCTTTCAACCCCCCCGGCCAACGGTGCAAATTCCCGGTGCAGCTACGGAGAGTGCGTTACTGGTACCAATTATTACAGGGTCGGTAGTGAGTGATACCGATAGCGCCGACTATCGAACCCACACTACCTATCGACCTTTTGTCGGGGGGGTCCTCCGCTAACTCCACCTCCAGCGACACATCGCCACCTAACGAGGTGGGGGAGATACCCGGCAACACCAGCGAAGCCCTCGATATGGAGGTCGGCTCGTCCGACGACGATGGCGACCCCGCTCTCCCCGACGATACCGCCAAGGACGCCGTGTGGGTCCCACCCGTACCTGGCGACACCGTCACATTACGTCAACCCATGACAATGAACCCAATACCGAGGATGCTCGTGGGTTTCATATCAACGAGCACCGTGGGTTTCTCCTTCTTGTCATTTCTGTGTGAAGCTATGGGCAAGGTCAACGATCGTGCCAACCGCACCGCGCGTCTTAGTCGGTCATTAATTTGTGCGGGGGCGTTTGTTAGGTGCGAGCTTGTAAGCCATGAGGTGAATGTTGCATCGAAATTGCTCAAGGTCCGCCATTACTTTATCATTTTACCCCATGATATGCTCAACCCCATAACTCACGGAATTGGTGTGTTTTCGTACTTGCACCGAAGGTAGATTGGCACACACACAGTTTGACACACACCGTGTGAGTGTGTGTGTGTGTGTCAGTGTGTCAGTGTGTAATGTGTGTGTGCCTGTGTGTGTATGTGTGTGTGCGTGTGTGTGTGTGTGTGCTTGTGCGTGCGTGTGTGTGTGTGTCAGTGTGTAATGTGTGTGTGCCTGTGTGTGTATGTGTGTGTGCGTGTGTGTGTGTGTGTGTGTGTGTGTGTGTGCTTGTGCGTGTGTGTGTGTGTGTGTGTGTATTAGTGTAGGTGTGCCAGTGTGTGTGTGTCACTGTGTATTTGTGTCTGTGTGTGCGCCTGTGTGCCTGTGCGTCAGTGTGTGTGTGTGTGTGTGTGTGTGTGTGTGTGAGAGTGTATCAGTGAAGGCTGTAATTATAATCACGAAAATGTTAACCATTATTGTCATTGTCTCCAGGCAATAAGCACAACTGTTCTGTCCTTATCCGGCCGGCAGACTTCATCAGCAATGTATGCATCGCGCATGGTCGCGGTTAATGCAAGGTGGTGCGATCAGATAGATTACTTTTCAGAGGGGATGCTCGCGTTTATCCAGTGTTTACATGTAGTATGCACAGCCACATCTGTCCTAGCAACTTCACCATACAGTCGGAACAAAAGAGAGTTGGTTCCGACTAGCGACTACATTACCCAGTATTTGCGCTACCGACTGTTGGAAGCTAATCAAGTTTCACGTCTCCGCTTCCCACCCCAACTCAGCTCTAACTATCAAGAACTTCGCTGAGATTTTAAGTAAGACTTTGGTCTACAACGGGCTACAAGATCACCTGTGCCGGCCCAACGTCGGGGAAAGACATTATCCGTACCTTTGGCCGAACCGAAACGGATCCTCCAAGACGAGCGCGCCCACGTCCCCGGTAACTTGGGCCGCTCCAAAAAGGGCCGAAGCAAGCAAGCTCGCTGCCTCCGGTGCTACCGCGACGAGGGTGTCCTTCACTAGACGTCTTTTTATGCGTGCAGTGTGAGATTCCCTTGTGTATGCCCGGCTCCCGCTACAGCCGCTACTGCTTCGAGCACCACATGCGACTAGACCCGGTCGCCCTTGGCAACATGAACCGGGTCCGCACGGAATAAACACGCCCCACTGATCCGCCCCCGCTATCCTATATCCTTCTCGCCTCCACTGTTGGGCGGGCGTGGTCATACCATACCTTATGATAGGGATGGTCGCTCGATCTGTAGCCGAAGTCGGTGGTGCAGACGATACTGAGCTTAGGCGTGTCTGCCGCTACTTTAGATATTCACTGACTGTACATAGCGGTATTTAACAGAAAAAGTACTGATTATGAAAACGCGTAATCATACAGGCCGATGTATGATATATCAGATCATACACATATCCCCTAGGCAGGCCGCCTTCTGTTTGCTTGGTGGCCTCCACTTTTTTTTTATTTCGTTATTATACATAAGGATGATACAGCTACACCGAAGGCAGAACTACTATAGATAGGAGAGTTATTCTTATATTGGTAAAATATTGGGGTTTAACGGTTAGTAAACGTACCATGTTGAGTCCGCCTAAGGCAACGCGCGGAGACAAAGCGTCACAAGCGCAGTAAATTGTCCGCGGCGGACGCCCACCTGCTTTACCTATAAAGCAGCTCCTCTAGCTGGTAGCAGCCACCTTCTGCCTTTGCGCTCGCCCATTCGGCTCGCGCAACAGGCATCGTAGCTCTCGTAGCTGCGCAAGGTGACAGCTTACCCTCGACCGCGTCTACCACGGCCGAGACTCTTTACCCTGCTCGAATATACGATGGCTACAGACAGACAAGTCGACGACGAAATTCGCGACGCGCCGGAATTTGTTACATCATTAGAATTCAAAGAACAGGAGCAACGCTTACTCGCTAACGCGGCCGCTTCAGAGGAGCGACTAAATGGCCGTTTTCAGCAAGCCTTTACCGAACTAACGGCTACGCTTAGCTCGACCATCATCACTCAACTAGCAGCAGCTAAGCAAGTCAGCGCACAGCTAGCCAGTCCCGTCGGCGTATTCGACACGCCGAAGGGTGGAATTGCGGAGCACGACGCCCGCAGCGCCCAGCTGCCGACCGAGCTACCCTCGATCGACCCCACCGTGCGACCCCTGGCCCCAGCCCCAGCGACGACGGTAACCCCAGCAGCCCTGCCAGATGAGGACTACCACATCGACACAAAGCTATGGGGACCCTACATTGCCCCCGGCCTCGAGCTACCCCCCCGACATCTCAACGGCCCACAAATCTGGAAGCTCACCTGTGACACCTACCGCCACCTCTCCGCCCGCCGGCACAACGCCACGCTCGAAGAATACCGCGCCACGGCCTGTCACGCCGCCTACGCCGCCTGCGCTAACACGGCGAGCTTATCAGCTCTGGAAGACATTCAAAATTATCCCAAGG
The DNA here is from genome assembly GCA_026401115.1 of Tetraselmis chui. Lineage (NCBI taxonomy): Eukaryota > Viridiplantae > Chlorophyta > Chlorodendrophyceae > Chlorodendrales > Chlorodendraceae > Tetraselmis > Tetraselmis chui. The sequence goes on from JAPMLY010000836.1 coordinate 84,436, forward strand.
ACTCACCGGAATTCGCGGCGGCGGTCGTCACCCTGCGTCAAAGCAACCACACCCACAGCGCGCTCGAGGAGGCCGCCCGTGTGCGGATATCCCACATCCGACACACCAAGGGCGGAGGGGAGACGAGCGATTCGGACCGCGTTTTCGCGGAACTCGCCTACGAGCGGTTCCTCAAACCGCGACCGGACGTTGCCTCCTCCGAGTACGACAACCTACACCGAGCGTTCATCGACAAGACCCTCGAGTGTTCATTACTCGCTAGCGCCAAAGCCGCCGCGGGAGCTACCTTCGCGCGCAAGACTCCCGACCGACCCCCCCCCGACCGGCCTACACCGACACCGAACCCCCGACCCCAACCCAAGCCCAAGCCGCCACCGAGAGACAACGCCGACCCCAAAGACACGAAGACCAAGAACCCGGACAAGAACGCCTGACGGTGTGACCCGCCGCGCCACGTCCTGCAACGACCGTTCCAACTTCATGCGACACCGCGTGCGGAAAAGAGCGTCCGAGTGGAAGCGATTAGGCGCGAGCGAACAAGTTCTGGGTTGGATTCGTCACGGGGTTCGCATACCTTTCATTGGCGGCCGGCGACCCCCACCTTTCAACAGCGGCACCTCCATGCTGAACGCAACAAAACAGCAACTCGACTTCATGGACTCCGAGCTTCCCCGATTCCTGCAGTCAGGCGCCTGGGAGCCAGGCCAGCGCAGCAGATGGGTTTCCAGAATGTTTTTAGTCCCGAAACCGGGCGAAAACAAATGGCGACTAATTATCGACTTACGCCCCCTGAACAAGTACTGCAAGGACCACAAGCTAACTTTCGAGACACTCAAGCACCTCAAGAATTTGACACGGGCCGGCGACTGGATGGTGTCTTTCGACCTAGCGGACGGCTACTACACCCTGGGCATACGGGAGGAGGACAGAGACTTCTTCACGGTAAATTATCGCGGAACACTGTACAGACTCGCCGGGCTTCCGATGGGCTGGAAATGCAGCAGTTACTATTTTTGCCGGCTTACCGAAGTTTTTATCCGGCACTTACGCGAACCACTGCTCAACCCCACCGTACGCAACCCCCGTCTAGCTACGCAACACCAGCCCACACGACCTACACCGTCCCGACGCTATCTGCGCAACTCTCGATGGCGGGGTGTCCGATTACTCCCGTACATGGACGACTTCCTATTTTTTGCCGACAGCAGAGACGCAGCGTTACAACTCCGAGACCGCGTCGCGTGCCTACTCGACCGCCTCGGGCTAGGACGCAACCCCAAGAAAGGCCACTGGGAGCCGACGCAAATCTGCGAACACCTCGGCCTCCAAATCGACACCACAACCTCTACGTTCCGAGCCCCTGTTTCGAAACTACAGGCCATCGCTACCTTAGCCCGGACCCTCCTACAACGCTCTACGCGCGACGCACGATGGCTCCCTGCCCGGCAGCTCGCGGTGCTCGCCGGAAAAGCACAGTACCTGTACCTCGCCATTCCAGCAGCCCGATTCTACCTACGCGAACTACACGACGTCCTCGCTACGCGCACGGGATGGGGTGGCCGGGTGAAACTCACCTACCAGTTGCGACGAGACCTCCAATGGTGGACGCAAGTCCCCTCCGCCAACAACGGCCGCTCCATATTCGCCCCCATCGAGACCGCCTACCTGCACTGCGACAGCTCAGGTTACGGCTGGGGAGCTGTATTAAACGAACAGTTGGAAGCCCGTGGTTTCTGGGGAGCGACAGACCAGCAGCAGCACATCACCTGGAAGGAATTAAAGGCCGTGCGACTCGCCGTCCTGTCGTTCTTGCCCCTCCTGCGCGGCCGCAAAGTCCTCCTGCACGAGGACAACCAAGCAGTGGTGGCAGTCCTCAGTCATCTAACTTCGAGGTCCCCAGCTATGATGGACGAACTACGAAAACTGTGGGAACTCATCGACACCAACGACATCAGCATCCGCGCGCGGTATATTCGCTCCGCAGCCAACGTCTGGGCCGACCGACTGAGCCGCGAAACCGACAGGGACGACTGGCAACTCAACCCCCGCATATTCACTTACCTGAATTCCCTGTGGGGCCCCCACTCCATCGACAGGTTTGCCACGCAGGGCAATACGCAGCTTCCCCGCTACAACGCCCGCTGGCGAGACCCCACCTCCGAAGCCGTGGACTGCCTTCATCTACCCGACAACCGCTGGACAGCAGAGACGAACTGGTGCAACCCACCGTGGACGCTACTCCCAGACCTCGTCCAGAAGTTACGCCAATCAGGGGCCGAAGCAACAGTCATCGCGCCTTACTGGCCCGCCAAACAGTGGTACCAACTACTAAGCGAAATTTCCGACGAACAGATCCTGTACCCCCCCTCCCGAGATTTATTCTTTCCGGGCAAGCGCGGAGCGTACGAGGGCGTCGGACCGCCCGGCTGGAGCGTCACGGCTTTCCACGTACCGCCCCGTCCTGGCTCTACCGAACACGTGGTACACTCCACCCAACACCGACCACCCGGACGTCCTCGACAAGACCGCGGCACGACCGGACATCCGCGGACACCGACTGCCCAGCCGCACCCGTAAAGTACCGACTAGTCGAACCTGCGGCCCACGCACCGTGGCACGCCTCGATGCGCAACCATGTCGGCACACTCGTCGGCACGGACGACTTGGGCGACCTCGTGCTCGACCTTCTCACCGGCTCCCTCGCCCCCTCCACCTACAACAACTATGGCACCGGTATGCGCCGTTTTACTGTTTTCTGCAACGAGGAAGGAATCACACCCCTCGAGGCGACCGCGGCCGACATGCTTCGATTTACAGCGTGGCTCGCCCGATCCGGAACCATCGCAGCCAACAGCCTCCAGCCCTACTTCTCGGCCATAAATAAGTTCTTTCGCGACCACCTGAAGGAGCCCGTGGCGCTAGGACCCCTTCTCACGGACGCACGTCGGGGGCTCGCCATGCAGCAGCAGCCCATCACCGCCCCCGACATTCGCGTACCGCTCCCAGCCCCAATCGTACAACAGATGCTACTCTTCGCCCATCGACACTACCGCGCGCTCACCTGGCAGCCGGACAACCTCGTACATATCAAGACGTTCCGCGCGATGCTCGCAGTCTGCACCAACTACTGCTATTTTTGCCGCGCAGAAACCGGCGTACGTTGCCACATGGACGACATCGCGGTCGACCGAACGGGCGGTAACATACTGTTATTTGTACGAAAATCAAAGGGAGACCAGCGTAGGACCGCGGCCGATAAACCGCTCCTGCAACTCCCTATTACTGCAGTACCGCTACTCGCGGACCTCCTGGAGGCGTTTACCGCTGGACGCACCAGTTACTGCAACATCCTCGGCACTGGGTCCGGACCAACTGCTTTTTGGGCCGTCACGCCCGAGGAACAGCCACACACGTGGACGGCCGGGACCATCACCGAGTGGATTCGTGAGGCGTGCAACACCATCGACGCTGCCCCCCCCACGCAATTCAAGTGGACATCGCATAGCCTACGTAAAGGCGCGGCGTCCGCAGCCGCATGCATCGGCGCACCCCTTACCAAAATCCGCTACATGGGTGGTTGGTCGAAAACCAGCGACGTCGTCACCGGCAAGTACATCGACCCCACCATGAGCGAAACCCCGGCGGCCTGGCTATTTTTCGGCTGGCTCGTCGCCAAACCCCCGGATTAGTAGCCTATGCAGACCTTCAGTCTATCTCAATGGCATAATCTGACTCCCAGTCGCTAAATTCTTATATTGGTAAAATATTGGGGTTTAACGGTTAGTAAACGTACCATGTTGAGTCCGCCTAAGGCAACGCGCGGAGACAAAGCGTCACAAGCGCAGTAAATTGTCCGCGGCGGACGCCCACCTGCTTTACCTATAAAGCAGCTCCTCTAGCTGGTAGCAGCCACCTTCTGCCTTTGCGCTCGCCCATTCGGCTCGCGCAACCCACCCACCCTTCCCTGATCAAGCGCTGAATAGAAATAACACCTCTGAATAGGTGTTTTAGTGCCTGTTTATCCAAAATGTAAGCAAGCTGTCATCTTTGGCATCTTTGGCATAATCTGACTCCCAGTCGCTAAATTTTATTTTGATGATTTGTAGTACGGGTACTACTTGTACTAGTTGCTCTTATTATTAATTACATTATCATCAACACAATACACACTACTATGGGTACCATGTACGGGTACGGATAATGTATGCCGAGATTATTTATTCTCTCAACCAGATCCGCTGCATCATCCAGACTAGAGGGGATCATCCGCGCAGACTGGCGACATTATGCGCGACAGATCGGCGGAGAGGATGTTGCCATTATTTGCCGGACAGAAAACAAACCCTTTGACGTGATGCAACTCGGCTCGGCACTCCTAGCGACCCGCAGCAGCGCAGACCCTGCGCTCCTGCTTCCTCCGCCTTTTACAGTAATCCCATGACTTCGGAAACCATCCCCGTACTATGTGACGTGGAGGAAGCGGTCGCACTCCCTACTGAGGAGCGCGCGACTCGTAAGGCGCTGCTCGAGCGACAGTTGGAGTTGCTTCGACAAGCCATAACACTCCTCGGCGCGGAAGCTGCGTTGGAAGGCCACACTGAACAAGTACGGTATACTACACAATGTTTGCGTTGCTAACTTGTAGCGACTCGCTGTATTATCAACCTCTACTCGTGCACGTTTTCCTGGTGTAACGGCTCTCCTCCGCTCACTGCGTTTCGTTGTCGGCGGTCGATCGTGTATTCGTGTCTCACCAGCACTGTGAATACTAGTACTTAGGTGTTGCGTCGGTTTTTTTTCTCTCCATCGTCTCTCGTCGGGTGATGCACCCTTGCCTCCTGTGCTGCTTCAGCGTGTACCGTGTCCTTCTCCAAGTTGAAGTATACGTTTGGGTAAGGTTTGAGTGGGGCGATGCGGCTTGCTGTTCATGGCGTTGTGAATTTTGAACCGGCTGGGCTTGTACAGGTGGACCTGAACGGGCGGGGTCTGTTCAACTCGGCCCATTTCAGCGATCTCCAAATAATAGAGCAACTCCTCAGCACCAAGCACCAGACCGATTTGACAGCGCACAGGTGGCCAGAACTAGAAAACCAGGGGCCTTGTTTCAAGTCTTTAGCACGTGCTTTGAAAGATTCTCCGCCGGAGGGGCTATCTGCGTCGCTGAAGGTCCTCACGGTGGCCCTGGAGTCGCAACGCTCGCTGCACGGCGAGCTCCGTCACTTCCTCGGCTCACGGATACGGGTGGTAGCGCAGGCGATGCGGTACGTTTACACAATATGATATTGTGCATCGTGTTACTTTTCACTCAGATTGATAATTTTTATTATCCGCAGCCCGTCACTCACGGGACGACTTCGTTCAGCTCCCTTGTCGAGTGCCAACCCCTCACTCGAACGCGGTTCCTGATGACAGAGAAATTGCGGAGAGTTACCTGTCGAGGTCGTTACTGAAGCCAGAGATGTCGGAGAGCGATCACAAGCTGCGCCTTCCGCAGTCCTTTGTTCTCAAAGGTTCCAAGGGGATTTACCGTCCGGTGCATTTCGTGAATTCCGGCTCCGCGGGGTTGGTCTACTCGGCGGTCTCCGTGACGGTGAAGGCGGACGAGGCCACTCCGACGACGGGCAGTAAGTGGCAAGTAGTGAGCGACGCGTTGACGCGCGAGTCCAAACTACCCAGCGCCCTCGACGTATCCAGCGAAGTGGTGCTGAAACGGATCAACGCCACCCAAAAAGATTCGGCCGAGAACGAGTTTCGGATCGCGACGAAGATTGCTGTCAACGGAGGGCACAAGTGCGTCGAGCCTCAGTGCGCAGGTTCCTTATCTACATGAGTTGCGTCACCATATAATGTATTTACCACTCGGCGTATCATTTCGTGTCGCAGGTACGCCATCCCTTACCTGGACCGCATCGTCGAGGAGGACACGCAGCAGCTGTGGTTGGTCCTGGAGCGAGTGCAGCCGAGCATCTACGGCATCGATCTGGTACGGCAGCCTCAGTTCATTCTCACGGAGATTGTCCTATGTAAAAAGCAGTTCAAGGAGCGTAGGAAAGGAGAGTCGCGTAAAGGCGTGGATGAGTAGGATTGATGGTTTGTGTGGTTATATGATGTGTGCGCAGAATGAGTACATTTCCAATGGCTTCTTCCAACAGCCCACACACGTCAGCCTTTCGCAGAGTGTTGTGCTGCAGCTGCTGGCAGGCCTCGCCCATGTTGCTGCAGCGGGTGTGGTGATGAGGGATGTGAAGCCGGACAACGGTGCGTCGCTTCCAGCATGAATGATATTCTCCACTATCATGGCATATCATGTCTTAACGTCGTTGCCCAACTTCCGCAATCTTTATTTTTCACTTTCTATATCTGCATGTGTATGCAGTGTTGATTCAGCTCAGTCAAGAGGACGGCTCCGAACCGTCCGTATTGGCCAGGTATACTCATTGAGCCAATATTTCTGTCGAGAGAGTGAGGGAGGGGGGTAAAGTGTGTGTGTGTGAGAGAGAGAGAGAGAAGAGAGAGAGAGAGAGAGAGAGGGCTTGTGTGTGTGTTTGTGAGAGAGAGAGAGAGAGAGAGAGAGAGAGAGAGAGAGAGAGGGTGTGCGAGAAGAGAGATAGGGAGAGAGCATATGTATCATTTTCTGCTGACGTGACATGACAGCGCCGACGGCTGTCTCATTAGGTGGTCCGACTTTGGGTTGGCGGTCGACCTTTCTCAGAACGGCAACCAGCTGCGTCGCCCGCGCATAGGCAACCCCGACGACATCCTTCAACAGCAGCTGGTGGGGTGGTGGTACGACACCCAAAAACAGGTGCACAGCAAGGCGCCCTCGCCTCGTCCATCCCTTCCAGAATAACCGTACTCTAAAACAGCCATTTCATCGGGCATCCGACCCAATGTCTGTTTGTTATGCGGGAAAGGTGCCCAAGCCAAAGTGGGAGAACCGCTGCCCGCCCGAGAAGTGCTATTTGGGGGACTCTGCGTTTGCGTTTGACATCTACATGATGGGGATCATCATTTGCTGCATCGCCACCGGCATCGATTTCCCTCACCTCGGCACAAAGGTGACCCTCAGCCTTCCTAGCACATGGAACCCCCCTCCTTATTTTTCTTTCTGCTGCTGGCAATTATGGGGTGCTGTGGTAGAGCCTGATGGTGATGTTGTGGTGGGATACCGGCAGGCAATCGACGCTGAAGTTCAGCGGCTACTCGGGATCCCGCTGGCGGAGGACTACCTGAAAAGTTTTGAGCTGGGGCAGGTGGTGGGAACGCACGAGGAGGTGTTTTTGGGCTGCTTTACAAACACGTTTGGGGCGGTGTTTGGGGAGGCGCTGCTGAGGATGACGCGCGCGATGCTGGCCACCGACCCCGCTGCGCGTCCCACGGCGGAGTATGCGCTCTCCGCACTCGCATTTTTGTAGGCCCACGCCCGATTGTAAAATTTTGTTGCTAATGGGCCAAAAGAGCATTGGGCTTTATCTATAAAGGTTAGTGCGGGGATGTGCGTCTTTGGGTGTGAATGGGAGTAGGAGTGTGTGTGGGAGAAGCTAATGTGCGCACACTCCTCTGAGTACAAAGCTTGGGATGTCTTGACGGATCTCCCAGACCTGGTGGCACGTGAGCATGATGCGGTCAGGGGATGAGGAAAGGGGCTCACAGCGCAATGCACGCTGCATCGGATGGACGGCTCACCTCTTCGGCATGCTCACCATGCGGATTGCTTACCCTGCATGCAGAGGACCACCATGCTGTCAGCTACAGGCACGGCACAGAGGGGAAGGCAATGCTTGCAGCTGTGAACAGATTCGTGATTGGCTAGCTATATAGAAATATGAAACGGTATTATGAATTGATAAGAATGAATGCATCGCGCACCTATCTTCTATCGCGCGCTGTCCATAGTCGGCTTCAACGACGCACTTCACTGCGTCCTGCTGAATTTCTACTGGCTCGTCCGCATCTCCATCGACCACCCAGACTCCTTCGCTCTACGAGCACACACACACACGTTCTGTAAGCAAGTGTCGCGTTCCGTGTAAATGAAAGTAGGCACACTCGCCGGGAGAAGGTGCCAGGCGGGTTGAGTCCTCGTTGGGCTCACCTGTTCCGCCAAGGGTTCTACACTGTATACGCCATCGTCAGCAACCACTACACGGCCGAGTCGGGTGATATGGTCCTCGCCTTCGCCGGCCAGTGAGTACATCACAACGTCCCACTCGATCACTTGAAAGGCGAAGCACCCCGACGACGCGTGAGAGCAGCGTCGAGTCGAGCGGTGTGACTGATGTCCGTACCTATGATGAGGCCCAGCACCCCTGGCTCCGCGAGGTTCATTTATTCGCGCGTGATCATGCCCTCCAGTTAGGGGTCGAGCCGAGGCTTGCGGACTGGGAATAGCGCGGCCGCTTGTCCGATTGTACGGAATGCCGCGAGTCCTTCCACTGCCCCTGCTCATCACGAGTTGAGGGGCGACGACGTTCGGCATTCTTAATCGCGAGTTTTCGTTCTTGCGAGGCGAGAAATCGCGGTCACAGGCGCAGCCACGGACTAGATAGTTCGCGAGCGAGCTGATATAGCGGGGATTTGGGGACAGCTCTAATCGTCTACCCATACGAATGGTGCGTCACACCAGAAGCTTCAGTTCTGAACCATTTGGGCAGGTCAGTCGGTCAGGCCAGGTTTCCTTCGTAGTGGTACAGGTACCTGTGGTTTCTCCAAGGCGCCAGCCGTTACGCGTATCCAGGTACATGTACCAGTACAGGTACCTGTAATGAGAGTAGTGTACTTTTGGCGAGTACTTGTATCGTCAGAAATCCATTATTTCTTACAAGAAAAAGCAGTGGAAACTACCAAGCTAGAAGAGAAAAATTAAGAGGAAACCCCCCCCCAAGCCAAATGAATTGGTTACAAAAAGAACAAGATGAGCACGGACAGGGAAAGTGGGAGGGGAACTTCGACAGCGCGTCCAGGCCCTCGCTAACTGCCGCGTTAGCGCAGCTGTCGAAGAAGGCATAGCAGCCGATGTGGAGGTACTATGTACCTAGTACCCCCTAAGCCAAAGCCCAAGGAACATGGAGGCAATGCCATAACTTCGGCACTACCCTCATGTAAAGCATCACGAAGATAAGAACCCAAAGTACCACGAACAGAAGCAAAAAGACGTTGCGTAAGTTCTCGCCGCACATCCCCCAAAAAACGTCGAAATGAAACAAAAGTAGATCGACGAACGATGAAATTCTTCACAATTTCTTACAAGAAAAAGCAGTGGAGGCCACCAAGCAAAAAGAAGAAAAGAGGAAAAAACCTACGCCCGAGGAACAAGAAGTCATGCCACAGCGTCAGCACTGCCCTCTTGAGAAGCGTCGCGGAGATTGGAACTCAGAGTGCCATGAAGAGCAGCAGAAAGACGTTGCATGAATTCACGTCGCACATCCCCCAAAAAACGCCGAAAACGAATATAAGTAGATCGACGAACGAAATGTTGCAGACGGACATAATTGTTAGAGCGCAAGGAGCGAGAGTCAACAACACTCATGCCAGTGAAGCGACGAACAGCCACCAAAATAGCCAGGCAATCAACCAACTCAGCCGCCATGGGCGCCAACCGGCCCCCATCCTCAATGGCGAAAGGATAGTAGTCGTGGATCGACTAAACCGAAGGTGTGCCGTCGCAAAGCGTTTGTCATGCTGAGCTCCCAATGCAATACTGCCCGGAAGTGGGAGACGGGCACCTATATGAGGAACATCGGTGTTCGTGCGAGCACTTTTTTGTGGCAATGGGGGGCTCAACTGCGGCCGTCACGCGCATGCATATCAAGATCGGATTCACAGGGTATCATGCCCGCGACCTTTTGTGTATTAGCCGTGCGCTTTACCGACGCATCGGACAAGAATGGATGTTGTTCAGTGGCCATCTTGCCACTAAGCTCTATTTCACGACCTTACCACGCCTCCCCAGATTCTCACCGGACCGCAGCCCGGCTCCGAAACCAGTGTGGAGGGTGGGGTTCATCTTGGGCCGTCACACGCCTACATACCAAAATCGGACTCACCGGGTATCATACCCGCGACCTTCTCCGTATTAGGCGTGCGCTTTACCGACGCATCGGAAAAGAATGAATGTCGCTTAGTGGCCATCTTGCCACTAAGTTCTATTTCACGACATGTGTTTGTGCGACTATCGTCGAAAGCGCGATTTGACATGAATGCCATCGAGCGATATCCATGTATTTACATATCCGTTATCGTGTACATGTGTTAATTAGTCCATGTAGTAGTTTATCCTCTCTAATTCCATCCCCATGTGAAGATAAGTCATCAAGTGGACACGAGTTACCGTGTATTATATGGATGTAGTCGGAATCGATCTCGCGCCCTTGACATCCCGGCAATCGTGATTTAATGTAATGAGAGTGTGCTTTTGGCGGTTACCGCCAGAAGCACGATTGGATAGGGATGTCATGGAGCGATATCCATGTAGTTATATATCCATTGTCGTGTACATGTATTTATCATTCCATGTACTTTATCCTCTCATAGTACCTTTGCATATCCATCGGACCATCGCGACGACGATGCTTAAAGTATAGGTAGGTTACCCGAAGAACAACGCATTTTTCATATGTTATGTCAAGATCCTCGAGGTATTGGAATCATAATATCCTCGAGGTATGGATATTTGTCAACAGTATCGGGTGCTACTATTATGTCGGGTGATAGCTCGACAGTTGCTATGCTTATGGACCACATCCCTAGGTGCATGTGCTCTTGGTATGTCATTCAGCTCCACGATCGGATTGTCCACCTGCTTGAAGAGTTCATGCTTAAAGCGGGGGCTACTTAGGGGCAAGAGTTGCAGTTGAAGATCCGCCATAATCGCTCGGGAGCTTCTGCAGATCGACATGGGGATGTGGTGTGGTTAGATTTCATGGCTCCACACCGCCATCTTGTTGTAGATGTGACGGTCACATGCGATCGCGAGAACACCATTGCTCCCCAAATAGGCGCTTGCCTCCCACTCCCGGGTAGTCTTGCATCGGGAGATCAGCATGCCAAACTCGATGCCGACATCACCACTTCCGCTTTCCTCGGCACGCCTTCTGTTTAGTCGGTCCATAACTACTATCCCTTCGGCATGGATGATAGAAGCCGGTTGGCTGGCGCCTATGGCGAATGAGTTAATTGATCGCATGGCTATTTTGGAGGCAGTTCCTTGCTTCCTTGGCATTGGTGCTACGGACTCTCGTTCATTGCGTTACGATAGTTGTGTCCGCATGCAAAATTATGTTCGTACATCTACTTTTGCTCCCTATCGACGGGGTTTCGGGAATGTGCGGTGAGAATACATGCAACGTCTTCCCGGTGGTCTTCATGGTACTTTGGATTCTTAATTTCCCATCTCCGCGATTATTTACAATAGGGCATTGCCGATGTTGTGGCATGCCTCCGTGTTCCTCGGACTTGGCATGTGTGGGTTTTTCCTCCTTTTTTCCCTTTTACTTGGTGGTTTCCACCAAGATTGAGCTGCAGTCGAGATTAGGGATTGCAAGCTACATTGCAGTTTCGCAGGCTGCAGGGGGGCACTACATACTGCGGCAATTTCAGTGCAGCCTGCAGCCTGCAACCAATCTCCCATGGGGCTGCAAGTGGGGTTGCGATGTGATACTTTAATAAATGCAACCTCACTTTAGACTCAGCTTATGGTGCAAATGTAATTTCTTGGCCATGTAATGTTGTGCAAGTAACTTTATAATTGATACCTTCCATCTTATCTCCCGTTTATAGTACTTCGGAACCGTATGCGCAATGTGGATCATGCAAAGTGAACATACATTTCGATTGCAAAATTTTGATATCCAACAAACATTATTTATGCTTTTAGAAATTAAAATCGCATGGCTACTTTATTAAGTGAACATGACGAAGCTCTTCTCTGGTTTCCAACCTTGAGTTTCCAGAAAAATGTAAAAATGCGGTCCTAAAGTGAGCCCATTAGACCGGCAAGCGTGTTCCCCAAGACCCCAAATATTACTAGTCGTTCACATCACACGCAAAGATTATAATCAACGAGATGTAATTCCCTTCGGAACAACATCCAATCGGGGGCTATTTTCATCCTTACCACAGCCCCATGCAGGTAAGAGTGCAACGCTACCCTGGTCTCCACTGTTCTTTGATGTAAGAAAGTCTAATATTGAGTCCACTCCGAGATGAGGGGATCACTACACGTACATTATGCCAGTCAGAATACATGTATTTGTACTTACAAGAGTAATGCACGGCAAAGCAATATGACATAAATATCATGATGCGACGTCTTTTTGCTGCTATTCATACTACTTTTGGTTCTTATTATCTTCGCGACGCTTTGCAAGAGGGCAATGCTCATGCTATGGCATGCCTTCATGTTCCTCGGGCTTAGGCATGACTGGTTTTATCCTCCTTGCTCCCTTTTGCTTGGCGGTTTCCGAAGCCTTTTCTTGCAAGAATATTTGGAAATGAAATATAAATATGCTACTCGCTAAATATTGCAGTACGGGTATGTGAAGAGTGACTAATGTCACATGAAAGGATTACATGTAGTTTGGTACTTTTTGTATATGTCTTGTCATCAGGCGATCGGATTGTCCACGTGCTTGAAGACCTCATGCTTGAAGTGGGGGCTATTAAGGGGTGGGACTCGCGGTTGGAGGTTATCCATATTCGGTCGGGGGATTCTTGAAATCTACATGGGGATGTGGTTTGGTAAGACTTCATGGCTCCACACCGTCATCTTGTTGATGTAACGGTCACACGTGCTCGCACGAACACCGATGTGCCTCATATAGGTGCTCTTCTCCCACTCCCGGGCAGTTTTGCATTAGGAGCTCAGCATGGCAAACTCGTTGCGAACCTCCGCACTTCCGCTTTGCTTGGCACGCCTTCTGTTCAGTCGGGCACTCGGCCCATGACAATTATCCCTTCGCTCTTGAGGATGGGGGCCGGTTGGCGCCTATGGCGGCTGAGGTGGTTGATCCCCTAGTTATTTTGGTGGTTGTTCGTCGCTTCCCGGGCATGGGTTTTGCTCACTCTTGTTCTTTGCGTTGTGATAGATATGTCCGCATGCAACATTTCGTTCGTCGAACTACTCATGTTCCTTTTCGGCGTTTTTTGGGGGATGTGCGACTTGAATTCATGCAACGTTTTTCTGCTATTGTTCATGGCACTCTGGGTTCCAATCTCCGCGACGCTTTTCAGGAGGGCAGTGCTGACGCTGTGGCATGCCTTTCTTTTTCTCGAGCTCAGATTTTTTCCTCCTTTCTTCTTTTTACTTAGTGGTCTCCGCTGCTTTTCCTTGTAAGAATACCTTGTCTTATCATCACGCGCAATAATAAAAGAAAAAATAAAAAAATAATGTGTACTATCTGTACGGGTACCTATATTCCAGATTCACAGACGTAAAGCACTACCTTTACCCGTACCTCTCATGTGTCTTATGATAATATTACGTGATAATTCTTTCGTATCTTCGGGAACATATCATCCCATGTTCGTCGTCAACACGAAACCATGAACTGAATCGCGTGTACGGTACCTGCGGCATGCGCGGATGCCTTGCCGCCCTACCTACGACACGACACGCATTCGCACTCCACCGCACCACCACTGCGGTGCTCTGGGAAAAAGCGTGACGCCGCCCCATGACCTCCCCATCATCACGCCTAATCACACAGAACCGCGCGACCAAAGCTTTAGGCTCACTGTGGCGGGGTCTGAACGCGGGCCGGGAGCGCGCTGTCCTATATATTTTTTCCGTCGACGGGTGCTGTACCAGATTACCAGTACAGTACTTCATACGCTTGCCGACCCACCCGCGGCACGAGGTCGGCTTCCATCACGCCGCCCGTGCTCAAGCTGAACCAAGATCGCTGTGCGAGAAGTCTGTCTCTTTTCTAAACGCCCGTGTTTGGGTTCTTGATTTGGATGCACGCACGGTAGAGCTGATGCGCTCCGCCGCGATGCTTTGAGGCGGCGACGAATCGGAAGGCTCCGAGGGTTATCATAGTGCCGTCGGGGTGTTCTCGGGGTTTCCGTCGTGGGTGGGCCGTGTTGACGGAACAAGCGCCTGGGCGACGTGAGGGAGGCCTCGGCCAGTCAGGCGTAGGATGCAGTCGATGATGATGTTTTGGAGAAACGGGGAGCGGGGGGCTGAGCAGCAGAGGAGCGCGCGACGGAGCAGCCGGCGGACGAGTCTGGTTCCTGTAAGTAACAGACACACGAGCAACAAAGTACAGCCGGTTGGGGGAGACAGCCAGACGGAGGAGGACCTGATTGGGAGCAGAGCAGATAATGAGGAGAGGGATGACAGGTATGGGGCCTCTCCCCGCTCCACCTGCACCACTTTGGAAACGGTAGTGTGGCTGTGGGTTGAGACGCCAATGTGCCCTCCGTTACTCAAACTGCATACTTCCTTTTCTTCTGCTCTGCAGTTTCAAGAGGAAAGCGAAGGACTTTGCCAGCCGGATGTCATTCAGCCGGGGCCCTTCCCATTCGCAGTTTCACCGGTTTACGAACTCGCTGAAGAGTTCGAGTCGCAGCTCGATGGTGATTGACCCGCGGAACAAATGGGTAGGGGCCGCCTCACCGCTCATTTGTACATGTCGACGACGGCCTGCATCTCACTCAGTAGCATCATGTCTTGGCGCACCATCCCGTCTACCCTACTATCTGTTAGGCATCCTTAAGCCCCGCGTCTCTCATGGCATCAGGTTCGCGTCTGGGATGCTGTGACCGGATTGGCGTTGCTCTTCACGGCGTTGGTTACAATCTACGAAGTGGCGTTTCTGGAGGGCGGTCTCAACAGTGAGTTTTGCAACACCCTTCCTATGTACATACATTCAAGTATTATAACAGACAGCGGTGGTGGTGTGGGGAAGACGAGTGTGTATGTATGAGAAGAGTGTGTATGGTATGCGTGTGTATGTATGTGTGCATGCGCGCGCGCGCGCGTGTGTGTGTGTGTGTGTGTGTGTGTGTGTGTGTGTGTGTGTGTTTATGAGGGTTTGCTTGGGTCTTTGTGTCTTTGTGTGTTTGTGTTGTGTGTGTGCGCGTTGGAGGAGGGGGTGGCTGACATCCTGTCTGTGCGTCATCTTGTGTAGTTCTGTTTTGGATCAACCGCGGCGTGGACTGCATTTTCCTTGTGGACCTCGTGCTTCAGTTTTTCATGATGTACTACGACGAGGAGGACGACATTTGGGTGATGGACCAAAACCGCATCGCGCTCACTTACCTCAAGAGCTGGTTTCTGGTGGACCTCTTCTCCATTCTCCCCTTTGACGCCCTGGGTGTTGTGTTGGATCAGGACAACTTGAGTAAGCTGAAGGTGCGCTAGCTTCTGATCAGCTTACATTCCGAGACCCTACAAAATCCATTCGGAATCTTGTTGATAAGATTTTATCATCCTACTTCATTAATTTGCTTATGCGTGTGTGTGTGTGTGTGTATGTATGTATGTGGGGTGTGTATATGTGTGTGTGTGTGTGTGTGGGTGTGGGGTGTGTATATGTGTGTGTGTATGTGTTTGACTGTCTGTCTGTCTGTCTCTTGTTCCGTGTATCCCTTATCATCAGCTCAATTAGATTCGGGATTACAAATTTTATGGTTTGGTAAATACAAATGGATGGTGTGTAACGCGACTATTTGGATAGGGATTTTGGTACCCATCTTTTACTACTGCGCATCGCTACAATGGGTACAAGAGCATTATTTTAATGATTACAAAAATAGAGAGAGAGAGATGCAAGGGGGTGTGCATTATTACAAAATACACAATGTGTGCGTGCTGCGTGTGTGTGTGTGTGTCTGTGTGTGTGAGAGAGAGAGGGAGAGAGAGAGAGAGAGAGAGAGAGAGAGAGAGAGAGAGAGAGAGAGTGAGTGAGTGTGTGTGTGTGTGTGTGTGACTGTGTGTGTGAAATCAACAAAAAGGCATTACATTGAGGCATAGCTGTTGGCCTCTAGTATTTCCTAGTTTTTGTTTTGCGTAGTTTAATATAAGCACTAATATTTATTTTTGTTTTCCTGAAGAGAATATTAATATATGAGTAGCCCGTCGTTGTGCCCGTCGTTCTTTATAATTCTGTAATCATGCAAACACACATACACACACACACACACACACACCCACACACACTCTCTCTCTCTCTCTCTGCCTCACTTTGTATTTTTCTAATCATAAAATAACCCATAGAGGCCCATTTGTAGTTGTGTTGAACACACATACACACACACACACAAAAACACACACACACACACACCATTTCTCTCTCACTATGCATTTTTTGAATACCTAAAATCATGTTATCGATGCTCCTGCACCCATCGTAGCGATGCGCAGTGGTCAAAGACGTATCCCAATCCCAATCCCAGTGCGTTATACACCAAGTCGATCTTTTTTCCAAAAACAAATATCGCATTTGTAGTACCGAAATCCAATCGAGCTGATGATAAGGGGACATACCGACAGACAGACACACACACACACACACACACACACACACACACACACACACACACACACACACACACACACAACTCACACATACACACACACACACACACACACACACACACACACACAACTCACACCCACACACACACACACACACACACACACACACATTCTAGCAAATCAGTTTAGTAGGATTACTACTAGTTACTCTGATTCATCCTACTACATTAATTTGCTAAAATCTGTGTGTGTGTGTGTGTGTGTGTGTGTGTGTGTCTGTCTGTCTGTCTGTCTGTCTGTCGGTGTGTCCCCTTATCATCAGCTCGATTGGACTTTCTTAGTACAAATGCGATATTTGTTATTTGGAAAAAACACCGACTTGGGGTATTGCGCACTTCTTGGGATAAGGATTAGGATTCGTCTTTAACTACTGCGCATCGCTACGATTGGTACAGGGGCAATATATCTGTGATTACAAAAATACATAGTGAGACACACAATATGTGTGCATAATTACAAAAAATACATAATGAGACAGAAGAAAGAGTGTGTGTGTGTGTGTGTGCGTGTGTGTGTGTGTGTGTGTGTTTGTGTGTGTGGGTGTGTGTGTGTGTGTGTTTGTGTGTGAAAAATAAGTATCACGACTATGGGCCTCCATTGACTATCTTAATGTTTACAAAAATACATAGTGAGACACATAAGGTTTGTGTTTATGTGATTACAAAAATATAAATAACGACAGGCCACTCGTATATAAATAATTACAAGCAAAACGGATGCTATTTTTTGGTATTCGGCCGGCAAACCTTCGCCAAGTTGTCGAACTACATGTACTTGGCGAACGTGTCAATGACATTGACATGCCTTATTGCGTGTCTGCACGTTTGCGTAGATCATTCGAATCATCAAGCTGCTTCGTCTGGCGAAGCTGCTGCGTGTGTTGCGCGCGGGGCGCGTGTTTCAGCGGCTCGAGGCGCACGTAAACATCAGTTACAAGTCGATGCAGCTGATTACCTTCGGCCTTGGGGTGCTGCTGTGCGCGCACTGGATGGCGTGTGGGCTACACATATGCGTCGTTATCGACGAGTGCGCCGTGCCGGACTACCACGAGGGGAGCTGTATCAACTGGGTGTACTATTACGATGCGAACGGCGGAAACGACGCTCTACTGGTGCGGAACGAGGATGGCGAGATCGCGACGTTTCCGCACGGCGCGCCAAAGGAGAACCTTGCCACCACCTACTGGGCCGCGTTCTACTGGGCCATGATGACGATGTCGACCATCGGTTACGGTGACGTGACGCCGCAGACCGACATCGAGCGCGTCTACGTCACACTCGGTACGCACTCTCCGCCTTCGCACCTTCGAGTAAATACTACTTAATAAGCTCTAAGTTTTGTTTCTATACTTACGGTGCTGCGCGCATGGCTTGTTGTCAGGCATGGTGGTCGGTGCCTCCATATATGCCTACATGGTGGGTAACGTCTGCTCGATCATTGCGGGTATGAATGCCGCCGAGGAGAAATTCAGGCAGGAGATGGATAGCTTGAATCAGTTTATGGAGTCGAACGGGCTGCCGAAGGATCTGCGGAAGGAGCTGCGGGCGTTTTACCGGTATCGTAACAGTAACGTCACTATCAACGAGGGACAGGATGTGCTGAAGACACTGACGCCAAAGCTACAGGCGTATGTGGCTGGCTACACGCACGCGTCGTGGCTGCAACACACCGACCTTTTCCGACGGTTCCCCGCCGACTTGGTGGTCGAGCTGTGCCTTACCATGCGCCCCGAGGTGTACACCCCCGACGAGCCCATTTTCTCGGAAGGGACGTACTGCGACCGGCTGTACGTCGTGGACCGGGGTCTAGTGTGGTATCGGGGTCGCGTGTACGGTCGACCCAACATGCAAAGGGAAGGTGTCCAAGACGGCCGTCGACCCGTTTCGCACTGGATTGGCACGCAAGACATGTACTCTATGTCCGGCTTGCATCGCTTCGACGCGCACAGTTTGACGTACTCTGTGATCCTGGTGTTGCGGCGGGAGGTGTTGGAGGCGACGCTGAATCGCTATCCGGCGGTTGCGCGGATGTTTCGGCGAACGCAGCTCAAAGCGGTTGTCCGGGAGATCATCCTCCTGTACGCTCGCACCATCAGGAGTTTCGAGGCGGAACCGGACCGAATGGTTCGCCTGCTGTATCAGCCGGCCACGCTATCGAACAGCGACAACTGGATCATGAAACACAAGCTGACGACCGTTTTGGAACTGGTTATCTTCAGTTTTGGAGTCGAGCACGAAATCAGCCAGCGCATCCTGAGCGTCAAGCGAGCCGCCGTCGTTGTCCAATCGGCGTTCAGAGGGTATTCAACTCGTAAACGGGTGACGCAGAAGATTCGCTACGCCCGGTTTATGAGCGATAACTCTGGAGACCACGACGGCATGCCAAGTAGCTCGATTTCGCTTTCAGACAAGAGTGGGAAGTGTGAGTATGAGAGACAGGTAGCCAAGGCGGTATCGTCTCGGAAGAGCCCAAAGCTAACTCGATTCGCGACAAGCGTCGTCGACAAGACGTTAGAATCTAACGGGAGTAATGCGGAAACTACTGCCAATGACGCCCCGGACCTATCAAGACGCCACTCCGAACTGACTCCCATTTCATCCCAAGCCGCCGAGTCCCAGCCCTCGAGCCCCACCCCTCAATCGCCTGCCCAGAGTCACCACCTCAGCGAGGGGCTCCCCAGTACTTCTGTGGGAAGGCTAACCACACCTCTGCCGCATTTGCCGTCATCGCTGGCGTCGGTGGACGCGGTGGCGGAGCACGCGATGACGTTAAGGGCGATGAAGGCAATGCGGCAACAGATGCTGGACAACTTTGAGACTCTGTCCGTCGAGGTGATGGACGTCAAACGGATGGTGAGGGATATCATGGCGTCCCAAAATGATTGACGACCTATGCTGTGCTGATGCAACCCTCTAGGAGTGGAAGTCCAACCCAAACCAAGTCGGCAATCCCAAATACAGTCCAAGCGTTTAAAGCAGCGACATGTTACGTTATGTTATGTTTGCCGCCAGAGCAGTCACTATTTTATTGTAACTGAGCGGGTAACCATGTATTTGCAGCTAGTATGATTTGAGTATGCGGTTATTTGGGCTTATATTCGGCGTAGTAACGCCGTATTTCTGCGACTCTGTTATTTTCGCGGTCTGTAATTATTTTAGTGACCGTTAATGTTTTTACACAAGGTTAGCTGGCGGTCTGAGTCGGGGCTGGATATATCTTCAGTACAACAAACCTTCTTTCGAGAGGCATCCGAAGCACAGAAGTTTCGACAAACTGACACCGGCGCATTATGCATGTTAAAGATGCATTTTTACCCGTCACAGGCTCTGAAATTCCCAATGACATGAATGGCGTCTCCCCATCAACTTGCTTTCGGGGGGGGGATGGGGAACTCATTTATGGGTTTGCAACATTGAACGGAGCCCTCGGGCTATGTAACGAGGCTCTCACAAATCCATCTTGGGCCATGCTCGTGCGAATGTCCGAATGCGAAGAGACCCTTCCGACTCACATATTTTATGCATGCTAATTTACACGGCTGAGACACCGAGATCACAACAACCCCTCACAGTAATATCAAGTTTATGTTGATTGGCGGGCTTGCTTGGCGAGGGTAGGCAACTAACGCCCTCCCGCGGCAAATAAAAACACAACACATTCCGACGGAACATACACACTTGATAACGTCGTTGGCAATTTTCGAGAAATCAAATTCGCGTTGTTATCTGCGGTCAATATCCTTTCGTCGGATTTCATCTGCCCAACGCGTCGCTGACTGTGTGTGCGGGACTGTCGCATGCGGAGAGAGTGCACGTTGGCCTTGTGTTGCTCAGATTGTTTTTGTCGCTATCCAATAGTATATATGCATCTCTTGGTTGATGCGTTTTTTTTTCTCGGCTTGCTACATCAATCGCCTTATGTTCATTGTGTGGCGGACTTGTCGACAGTACACTACCCGTGGCTAGACCGTGCACTCCATACCGGTTAGGTACCAAAAGTGCATTGAAATTGTACCTGAATCAAGGGATTGCGCACACTCATAGCCCCGCCAACACAATTTAAATTATATAACGCAAACACGTAGCTTCGAGCAGTGGCGACTACAAGGACAACACCTCGTTCGGATGAGCGATCTCCCCTATATACCAAGAAGCTCTCGATAGCCGGTCGAGGCAAACTACGATGTTTGGCAACGCATTAAACCAATGACAGTGAAAATGATCTACAATAATTACCATTTGTATATTATACTTTGGCTGGTGTATATGTTGTCCGGCTGTAGAGAAAAGGATATTCTTGCCATCGAGGACACTGAGTGAAGAAAATTTAGGCTAGCTAGTGATCTCCTTGTCCTTCCTCTTTGAACTCGATTTGGGGCCTTACCCCCTCATGGAAAGGTTTAGGAAGGTGTGTATTATTAGGTATAGGTTTGTTGGGTGGGAAGGCATGGACGATGTCGTGACGTTGTTCGTAAGTAGTGAGATATTTGATGCGGTAGATGCCGATTAAGTGGTGGAAACAATGGATTGTGAATAGGGTAAGACATTAGATGATACGTGTTGTGTCTCGGGTTGGGAGGGGAGGCGTTTTGTCATGGGGGTCGGTGTTGGAGATGGGAATAGAATGGTTACACGAGTAGTCGAGTCGGTCCCGCTAAGGGGCTAGTTGTGGGGACAAAGGAAGTGGAACGAGAGATATGGCGGCCGGCAAAGGCACCGGCAGGGCTGGCCGGCCGCCACGAACGGGGAAATAGAGTATCGCTATGAATACAACACTAAGTACTAAGATTAGGACTATCTTCTTTGTACATAAGTACTAGGTAATGCAATGCTAGTGCTAACAGTCCCCCTCAAGGTAGCCGAGGTCTTGTCGTCGCCCTTAATTGTCTTCGAGGAAGGAGTCATGATGCTCGTAGGTGTTGTGCCGGTAGTGGTGTCTCAAGCCGGGTAGGTGTAGCGACAAATGCTCACATGAACGGGATGCTATCGGCGAATTGCCGACAAGAAATTGGTCCAAATGTACTGCGTCATGTACTAGTTTAACATGTAGCGGGGGAAACCGTCCACGGACGAATTAGCTGTCGCATGAGACCGACCGGCAAGGAAAGAGCGAAGCCAACAAAGTTGCCAACAGCGCGTAGACACTCAAAAGTGATAGTCGGCGCTATTGTGTCGATTCCACCCCTTCGCCGTGGGCAAGGTTAGAACCTCGCTATGGTCTGGTGAGCATTGCGGCGTCGCCTCGGGGAAAACATAAACATAACACCGATGAATCGAGATCCGGTCGATAGCATCGGTGGGTTTTAGGGAGGGTGCGATATGGTAGGACTAGCGAGCCACCGGTAAGCGGAAGGCGACGCTCTTCTCCTTTGGTGGCGGATGGTATGAATGGCCGAGTGGGTAAGACTAGCGAGCCACCGGTGAGCGGAAGGCAACGCTCTTCTCTTTGGGTGGCGGAGGGCAGGTATGACTAGCGAGCCATCGGTGAGCGGAAGGCAACGCTCTTTGTGTGACTAGGCATGGGGGCCCATAACCTCTTGGAGATGGAGGTATAATTATTACACGGGTAGTCGAGCCGGCCCCGCTAGGGGGCCAGTTGTATGGACAAAGGAAGTGGAAGGAGAAATATGGCGGCCGGCAAAGGCACCGGCAGGGCCGGCCGGCCGCCACTATTGGGGAAATAGAGTACCGCTATGAATACAACGCTAAGTACTAAGGACTAGCTACCTTGTACGTAAGCACTGGGTAATGCAATGCTGGTGTTGAGAGTAAGGTGAAAAACATAAATTTAAATGGTGAGCGCGAATAAATCGATATGCTAATCAACAATGCTTATCATATCCAATGTGTTGCAGTGATAGCATTGTTGTGACTCAATTATAGACCTAGGTGATAGTCCAATCGACATTGCAACATACTAGAAAGCTTATATTAGCATTTTGATTGCTAAGCCTTAGATATGATCTAAGGACTCGTACCGGTGGTTGACGTGTGCTCCCCATGTTGTGACGAGCATTTACATGTAACACTACATTTCATGACATCGTGGTTGTTCGTGTTACTAACATATCCGTACTTGCGGTTATGCCGCCACTGCTAAGCTTGAGGACATTGTTCGGTGTATTGTACCTCCCGGTACGTGCACACGCACAGTTTAACATGTTCCATGAGACAAAATCGCTACGTCGCCCGTTTTGTGACACCGTCACGAGAGCCCTAATTCAGACTACGATGAGCATGCGAGACTATAATATGGGAGCTAGCTAGGACAAACATATTAATGCCTCGTAAAGTGGAGGGAGGTGAGTGGTGGCCTTTTCTCTTTTTAAATACATTCAATTGTTACTATAACAAATAGACATCCTCAATCTCTCCCATCTGCACTCCCATTTGCAAAATTGATTTGTGCTAGCAATCTGCTAGAGAGGCAAAGTGCCGCAATATGGTGGGCGCGTGTTTTTCATACGGACAATGGAATGTGTTTCGTGATAGACAAGCAAGGGTGATGCACTGGTAAACGCGATGAAATGACTTTCAGCCTTTTGTAGAGTGCTCGCTTACCCCATTTGTCACCACAATTGTTCCCGTTATGCGGCCGACTCGATTATCCGTGTAACCATATGCCTCATTTTCAGTAGGTCATGGGCCCAAATTTTACGCTCGGTTGGAGTCGACACCCGTGGCTTGTGCAATTACCTTGATTTTTATCCGCACGAGTCGTGAGTTTTGTGGTGTAACACGATCTTTCATGTGTGGATGGGTCGCGAAAGCGGTTCACATTCTTTGCTCGGTGACTTGTTTTCAAAATTCGGGTTGGAAGCGACAATTTTGCGTTGCTTGGTGCCAAGAAACCACCGAGTCGTGGGCTTTTGTGGTGCTACACGACCTTCCAGGTGTGACTAGGTCGCAAAAGTGGTTGACTCTCCTTGTTGGGTGGATTGCCTTCGAAATTCTGGCCGGTAGCAGCTTTCCTATATTGCTTACTTGGAGCCTATAAACTCCGAACATTTCACTACTTAGTTGAACAAGATATATCCCGTCGCGTGTTCTTTGGCTAGGGCATGCGCCTTAAGTTTCGTCCAAGTTACATCTAGGTGTTAGGCGTTTTTCCTTGTGTCCATAAGCTGATTGAATGCGAGTTGGTGTGGCATCTTGCAAAACTGTATTGTCACATATTTGCGAGGCTGTTCAACCGGCCTTCCCATGCCGTAATAGTCCGCATGCCTAGGTTGTTCCGACTCAGGAAGTACAATTCGTGGAAAATTTCTTGCGGTCCTCGTCTCTTTTCGCCTCGCTAGCGTGAACATCTATCTTCCTCCATGTAGTCCAAGTTTGCGTCATTAACTCGTCCAGGGTGTCGTCGCATTGCGGTAACGGTTTAGTTATCCTTCCGAGTAATTTAAACCATGACACGGTAGTCGATGCACAAACGTAGCAAACCATCCGCTTTACGGACCAAAAACTTGGGCATCCAAATTCAATGCGACTAGGGCGTACCAAACCATCCTCCACTGCGTCATTAACTAGCGATTGAGTGACCCCCTCTTTGTAGGCGACATATGGTTAAGCCATTGCCGCCTTATTGGTCCGTTAGTGTCGATCGGTCAACTAACATGCAAGGTTTCAACGGCTTGTACAAGCTCTAGGAAATTATTTTCCAACAACCTCTTCCGTGAGTCGTTGCGGTGTTAGTGGCGAACTCCTTTGCCAAGATGGAATTCTGATGTCTGTTGCTCCTCAGCATACTTCAAATGAACAATGTTTTCTTTTGCTATCCTTTCCTTAGCCCTTGTCGACTTTGCATGACTTTACTTCCAGAGTGCCTTAGTGGATGACAAGAAACTACACTTTGGTCTTTTGTCAACCATTTGAGTCTCAACTACGGTACCATCCATCAGTGAAAAAGAAACGCTCGGTGCCAAGTTTCAGCGTTGCATGTTCACTGTCCAACCACGGTAAAGCCAAAATGATGTCAAAAACGTGTAAATTGCGCATAACGTGGAATATACGTACAAAGTTGTGCTGAGCAATGGTGAAAGGCAACTCGTACACCTTACTAATAGCCACACGTTGCCCGTTAGCTTGTCGAACATGTGTCTTGGTAGCCAACTTAGGCGTTTGAATTAAGCCTCCGCATCAAACATCGATGTATTCATGGCATCATGATCGATGCGTCTGCCGCATCACCCGCATCAATGCGTCCATAGATTAGTGCCCTATTCAATCAATGCATCCATGAACTAGTGCCGCATTTAATCAATGCGTCCCTGAATTTATGCTCAATTTAATCGATGCATCCATGAACATCACCCTAATTCATCTATGCATCCATGAATCAGTAATGTATTTAATCGATGTACAACGAATTACCTATACAATTTCGGGACATCGGTAGCATCGATGCATCCCATATGAAATTTCTTTAAGAAGATGTTTGTAGAAGTCCATAGCAATACAATCTTGCTAAACTATATACACGGCTACCATCCGGTAATAATCCGGCTCATACTCTCCTTAAATTTGTATTTGTTAGGAGACCGATGTTGATCAACGCATTCGTCCCGCGTTACCCGCATCAATGCATCCATGAATTTGTGCCCCATTTGATCAATGCGTGCACGGCTTAGTGCCCCATTTAATCGATGCATCCACGAATTACTTGCCCATTAATTCGATGCCTCCACGAATTAGTGTTATATTTAATTGATGCGTCCATGAATTAGGAGATGTTTTTAAATTTTGATGCATTGCAGCTTATGCATGATCTTTCATTTCTAGGCTGATAACTTTGACAGGTTATGGGCCCTCCGCGTATGACGCGGGTTGCTAGGGTTTGACCAGAGTTGATCGGATGGTGTCCATTAGGGGGAGTGTTGTGAGATCTTCATGGCGGGCATGATAATGGACACATCCGTACGTTGTACTCCAAGGGAGTCTTGGCCCTACTATCTCGCCAATAGTGGATGTTCTGCGGGAGCCCGTTGTTCGGGAAGTACGGGGGCATATATATGAGATATATCCCCAATGGGTACCGACTTTTCGGCGCGGTATTTGATTACGGCGAACAACTCCGGACACGGAGGTGCGGGGTTCAATTCCCGGTGATGGCATTTCCGTGTAACCCTTCGACAGGGACAATGCTTCTGCGATGCTCCACAGCATAGCCGTCCCCAATTCCATGTGGTCGTGCGCTATCATCACTGTTGTGTACCTCCGCAACCGCACGTACAGCCGCTCGGTCGGCCTCAATGGTGGCATTCCTCTCACTCTCTTTACGTCGTCGGTGCCTGAAGCATCCAAGCTCCGTGTCTTCGGGTGCGCCGTCTTCGCCAAAGTGCCCGACAAGTTGCGTCGGAAAGTCGGTGAAAAACCATTTCGTGGCGTCATGGTTGGCTATCTCCCTGACGCACCCGGGTACCGCGTGTACAGCCCCGACACTCGCCGCATCACCACTTCCGTCCATGTTGTCTTCCAGGAGAGCACTATGGGCTTCGGCGCACGCCTCCCCATCGACTCGGTCATCACCGACAGTTCGGATGACGATCCTCTGCAGGACATCTCACCCCAATCCCACCCTATCGACACCACCTTGCCCGATCCCCAACCCCTTCCTACAAACCCTCGCCATGCTCGACTCCGGTCTCACCCCCTTCGCTACGGCGAACTTGTTGCCCACATGTCCGACTACCCGCCGACACTTGTCACGGCGTGTTGTGACCTTGAACATGGCAAAGCCAAGGAGGACATCTTCGAGCAACCCCACGTGCCCGACCTTATCACTGGTCCCCCCCACACACATGCCGGCACATCACCTACTGCCGTCGCTCTCCTTTCCGCCCGAGAGTATGTGGAACCCAAATCGTACCGGGCTGCGTTGGGCATCACCCAGGCCCCCCAGTGGCAAGCGGCTATGCAGCATGAGTATTCCTTAATTCCTCCCTCATAGACAACGGCACGTGGGAACTCGTCGATCTTCCCCTTGGCCGCGTGATCGTCAACAACATGTGGATCTACAAAGTCAAGTCTTACACCTCCGGTGACGTCTCCCGCTTCAAAGCGCGGTTCGTCGCCAAAGGGTGCCAACGCGCTAGCCTCGACTACACGGAGACGTTCTCCCATGTCGTCCGCATGGCTAGTCTGCGCCGCTTCCTTGCCATCGCAGCCGCCCGCGATATTGAGGTGTGTCAACTTGACATCGACGCCGCGTTTCTCTACACCCCTATTAAGGAAGACATGTACATCCGCCAGCCCCTCGGCTTCAGTGATGGCACGTCCAAAGTGTGTCATCTCAAGCGCTGCCTCTACGGACTTAAGCAATCCCCTCGCGAGTTTAATAACATGCTTCTCCGTGCATGGCTTGTCGACCACGGGTGGCGACAATGCGTCGCCGACCCGTGCATATACATTTTCCGCACCGGTCACGTGTTCGCCATGATCGCATTGTACGTGGATGACATTCCCGCAGCCTGCAATGATGCCACATGGCTTACATCGTTCAAGGCTCAGCTTGGTGCACGGTTCAAAATTAAGGACCTGGGCGACCTCTCCCAACTCCTCGGCATGCACATCACCCGCGATCGCTCGGCCCGCACCATCTCGATGGACGAATCCAAATACTTGCGCGACATCCTCGCAAAGTACGGCATGACCGACTCTAACTGATCGTCCCTTCCTATGGACCCCGGCTTCCTCGCCGGACTCGCGCACATGACCTCATCCCCCCTTACCGGGGTGGCCAAGGACGTCTACCCAAGTCTACTGGGCAGTCTCCAGTGGGCGGCTGTTTGCACGCGTCCCGATGTCTCCACGGCGTTGAGCATCCTCGGCTCCGCCCAAGCATCCCCACGGACGCACACATGCAAGCTCTGAAAAAGGTCTTTCCATACCTCCATGGCACCATCGACATGCGCCTGACGTTGGGGGGGGGGGGGGGGGGGGGGGGGGGGGGGGGGGGGGCACGGACCACAATCTCCAACTTACAGGCTTTGCCGACGCTGACTGGGGAAACGACAGCAGCACCCGCAAGTCTCGTTCGGGGTATATTTTCACTCTCGGACGCGGGCCCATCAGCTACAAGTCCAAACAACAAACTTGTGTGACCCAATCAGGGATTGGATCCGCCATTTTTTGGTTGGGTTCGGATCCATGAGTACTTGATTTTTTAGGATCCGGAACTAGTGAGTACCTCTAAAAAAGGGATCCGGATCCCGCGATTACCTGTGATTCTAGGGTTCGGATCCCGCGATTACCTGTGATTCTAGGGTTCGGACCCCGCGATTACCTGTGATTCTAGGGTCCGGATCTCGCGATTACCTGTGATTCTAGGGTTCGGATCCAGCGATTACCTGTGATTCTAGGGTTCCGATCCAGCGAGTACCTGTGTTTTCGGTTCCGGTACCGAGTACACGAGTACTTCTAAATTTTTGGTTCCGTTGGATTCGTTGGGTTCGCGATTCCAACAAGTAGTCGAAGTACTCATGCACATTGATACAAATTGCGCATTTTGGGGGAAATTTGTACTGCAAATTCAATTTTTACATCTCTACTAGTTCTATGCGCCTGCTCATGCTTGGATCCCATATAGTAGATATTGACTGAGGTATCATGAACACCCTATCTGAATTCCCAACAAGCTCCTCTTCTGTACGTTGGATAGCCGTCGATGACAAGCTCTTCCCTGATCTAGACGGTCTACTACTTCCCGCTTGCCCCGCCATTGTTGCTAACTATGATAGGAGTTGGATGTGGACGGGCAGATTATGGTGGATTTCAAGCGCGTACGCACCGTTTAACTCGCCCTTGGGTGGGCTACAATCGATTCAAGGCTGCGGAATGACAACAATCATGGCTATTGAACCAATCCTAGACATACACCTCAGCAGATTTGCATTACCAAATACCTCCCAAAAAAACAGCGTGTCACTTCGGGCCACCACAGAATCGTGAGATACTCGGAATCGTGCGTACTGATTGGGTATCGCGATTCCACATCGTTCTGCGAGGATGTGGTACTCGCGATTACCGCGGATCCATTAAAGTACGATGAATACCGGATCCAACGATTACTTACAATAACTGGTACCGGATCCTACGATTACTTACAATAACTGGTACCGGATCCAACGATTACCTGTGATTCTAGGGTTCGGATCCCGCGATTACCTGTGATTCTAGGGTTCGGACCCACGAGATCGAGTCCGAACCCGAGTAGTCTCGGGGATTCGCGGAGCCGTAGGATCCGGATCCAGTCCCTGGGCCCAATCCACTTGTGAAGCTAAGTACTACTCTGCGGTTGACGCCATCAAGGAGGGACTCCACCTCCGCCAACTTATGGGGGAGATCTTCAACGCCCCCATCACCGAAACCACCACAATCTGGGAGGACAACCAAAGCGCCATCGCGTACTCCCATAATGCCTTGGTCAGCGAGAAGACCAATTAAGCACATCGGTCTGAAGTGGCACTTCCTCAAAGGCCACGTGGAGCAGGGAACCATAAAGTTGAGGTACCTCCCCACTGACCAAATGGTGGCCGACATGTTCACCAAGCCTCTCCCAAGACCTGCGTTGACAAGACACCGAAGTGCAATCCTTGGAGGAGAGGACCCAATGCAACGCTTCATCCCGTAGCTACCTCCATGGGGAGTGTTGTAAGTAATACCTTCTAGTTATTAATTGCATATAGCTATTGTAAGCTATTCTACATACATATGATTAGTACATGCCTAGATCGGACATACCGATAACATGTTTGATTCGGTACATAGTTGTCGCTAGGCTACAACTCTCTCACTTCTGTTGTCCCGACACCACGCCTCGGGCTAGTTGTCTCTGTGGTTGTCCTATTTGCGTGATTGTGACTTTAACTACGTTTGCGTTAATTACCTTCCCAAGCATCCCTAGCCTTAGATTACGCGGCACAAAAATCCGCGTTGTCAAGAAGGCCAATTAAGTTGAGGTCCCATCAAGACAAGCGGATCAAAATTAACATGCACGGAATGCAATATCAAAATATGAACATTACTGCATTATCACAGTTTGCTTGGAGAACAAAGTATGTGAAAATTAGTTAAAACTAATGCAATGAGAACGTGCGAGAGCAAAATTGTTTTGCAAATAGCTGAATGTGATTAAGAACATAATTCGAAAAGTGACTTGTCTCCTCCCTCCACTACGCGGGCTTACGTAGCCGAGCCTAGCTCGCCTTCACTCTTACAGTGTCACGCGTCCCTCGGAAGCTCGTTTCATGCGAGGTAATGATTGTCGCAATGTCGCCTCGGATATACGTGATCAGACGCGTCGTGCCGCTCCGTTAATTTCACCAGAAAGTACGCTAGTACTGTAATGGGACTTGAGATAATTACAATGGTTGTACAACTGCGTGTGTGCACTTCCTCGGAGTGTACGGAACGCAATGCAACAATACGGGTCTAAAATTATGTTGCTTACAAGAAGAATCAGATGAGCACGGACAAGGAAAGTGTGAGGGGAAACAAGAGGGCAAGAGTGACAAGAGGATCACGGAATCCAAAGCACAGCAAAAGGAAAGCACTACATTGTGCATAAACCTAGCAAATTAAACTAAGGAAACTCTTAAGCCACGCCGAGAATGCAACACGTGGAGGCGACAAGCGGCGCCTCACGCGCCGCTCGAGGAAGCACGGGGACGCTTGCGGCCCATGGCGCGGGTGAAGAGCGCCGTGGCTGGAGCAGGCATCCCAGCCGAGGAAGAAGCGGCCTCCGTGCCGTTCGCAGCGGCGGACAAACCGCGCAAGACGTTGTCCGCGTGAGCAACATGGACGGCGAGAGAGACCTTTCGACGCCAGGAGGCCAACAACTTGCCCACGTGCATCCCTTTAGATGCGGCTGCCTGCTTGGCTAGCTCCGTCAAGAAAGCC
This sequence comes from Tetraselmis chui, assembly GCA_026401115.1. Taxonomy (NCBI): domain Eukaryota; kingdom Viridiplantae; phylum Chlorophyta; class Chlorodendrophyceae; order Chlorodendrales; family Chlorodendraceae; genus Tetraselmis; species Tetraselmis chui. The sequence goes on from JAPMLY010000836.1 coordinate 114,871, forward strand.
GTGGCGTGGCCGCCAAGAGTACCAAATTCCGTGACTGCAAAGGGAATGAAGCGGATGTCGGGGCGACTCCTCAACCCCTCCGAGTACTTCTCGAACTTGGTCTTCTCAACATGGCGGAGAGCGACTTCGGGTGACGGGGGGCTAGACACGCCGAACAAACCGGAAACCACGGCATCAAGGGCAAGTTTTGAGCCTCGGATGCCGTGATAGTGCAAGACACCCACATCCGCGGGGAGACCGTCGTTGCCGTTGGGGAGTTGAACTAACATCGTGGGATCTGTGAGAACCTCGACGCCAACCCCGAGTGCGCCACGAACCTCGGAGATGATTTCCGCAAGGGCCGTCACTAACCAAGAGTGAGCGGTGTGGACCGAAGCATCTCCGCCGCAACGAGCCAAATGGTCCGCAAAAGCAGTGGCCCACGCATCTTCCGACATGTCAACACCCGCCGACAATAACGCACCCCGCATAGCTTGAACCGAGAGATGGCAAGAAGCACAAGCAGAGGGGGAGCGTAGAGAAGAGAGGATGCGAGATGAGGGTAGGCCGAAGATGCGACAGACCGCGACGCGGAAAACTGCGTCGTAGTCCTCAGGGAACTTGTCACGGAGCTCGCCCAGGCGACCCGAAGTAGGAGGGTCCGAAGCCAAAAACGCAAGGGCGCCGTGGCCGAGACGAGATAGAAAGCGCCTAGACTCCGGCCGAGCGCGGTTGGAAAACGTGGGAGCGAGCTTCGCGAAGCGAAACAAGTTGACGCGCTCACTGATGTCGGCTTGTAGCTTTGGAAAGATGTCCGTGGTAAACGCAGAAAGAGGGACGAGCGAGGGTAGGCCATCAAGGGACTGGGCAATTTGCTCGTTGTTTGATCGGGCTTCGGCAACGCAGCCGGCGCGAGCCACCGTTGGACGTTTCGGGGGGAGCATCGCTAAGGCTAAGGCTGTGGTTATCAAGGGTTCAGACTCGGCGAGAGCGTGAGAACCGCACGCAGCGTCCAAGCGCGCCCACGACGAAGCGAGTTCTAACGACCACATGGGCTCGTTATCGCCGTCGTCTCCGTCCGGTGTACCATGCCTACGGGACACCGCTGTGGTCATAGCACTCGCTAATCGTCCATACATGGTCGGCTCCATTGGAACATCGTCTTGGGAATCCCCGCGCACGCGAGCGTCTTGTGTTGTAAGGAAACGAATAGCTGAGCCCACTGCCAAACCGGCCGCTCCGACATGGGCCGCATCCGCCAAGGCAGCCAAATCCCCCACCCCCATGCCGCCGAAACGTATGGGAAGAGACATCTCGGAGCGAGTGTTGCTGGGTAGGCTAGATGCGGGAAGGCCCAATATCTCAGCCGCCACATCTAGGGTGGCATTGTCAGCGCGCTCGAGGAATGTTACGACGGTGTCACCGTAGCCCTCACCCCTGCCAAGACCTCGGGGGACTGTACGGGCAAAGTGTCCGAAGCGGCGGTTGCAATGTTGATGGATACGAAGCGCAGTGTGAGTGTGCCGATGAGCCGCTAGACCCCTTAGACGTTCGCCGTAGGCCTCATACTTACTTAAGGCCGTTTCGAACACGTCTCGAGCAAAATCGGATGTACCCATTGGCCCCCCCAATACTTTCGTCCCTTCCGTGGAGACATTTACTCCCCGCATGATGTGGCCGTCGGGTAAGTTATCGAAAGCATCACCGACACCCAAAGGGGAATACAAACAGTTTTTGCGGATGGTTACGGTGAGGCCAACGCTAGCATACGCCTCAGGCATAGCGTCGCCAATAGCCACGAGAGACGCAGGGGGTGCCAAGAAGTGAGCATCATCAGAATAACAGCATACAACGGATTCGTTCGGGGCAATCGCAGCCAACTGTTTGTATACCCGGGAGGCAACTATTGCGAAGAACATGGCCCCGAGAACGCAACCTTGATGGACTCCACGGGTACTCGGGATGCGCATGGCCGGGCCGTGAGCATTTGATGAGTCGTAAACGTACAAGGTAGATGGACGGCCATACAACATAGTAGCGACGCGGAGCAACGGTCGAAGCGCGGGATTTGCTGACAACTCTTCAAACAAGGGACGCCGCAAGAACTCGTTGAACGCGTTGGATGCGTCGCCTTGCATGTCCGCCCAGTCCGGTGAAGCGTCAAGCGCGGCTCGAACCATGAATTGTACGATCTCAGCCCCGCCGCGGACGCCGACCCCAAATTGGTGCCGAGCAGCCAACCATTGAGACACTCCGTCACCAATTACGGCGAGAAGCGCGCGATTCGCAAAACGAACTAGAACGGAGCCAATTCCAATCGGGCGCAGCGTCCCCTTTTGGTCGCGAAGTTCTTGCTCTTGTGCGCGTCTTTGTTCGGGATCAAGCTTGTCTAGCGGGATAAGTGTGGCAGAGGCGAGGAATGAGGCAACGCCTGGTGGAACTTCTGCATTCACGATGGCTTCGGCTAAACCGGTGAGAGTGCAAGGGGCACCCAACGCGCGAAGAGTTTCAAACCTCCAACCGTCGACGTGAGGACTAGACTTTCGAGGGCATCTAGCAACGACCTCCATGATATCAACTTCCGAAGCACGGAGTTTGATACGAGGGAGGGAGAAGGGATCCGGCAACACGTCCGCGAGGTCGTCATCGTCTTGTGGGTGCAACCGTGATAATTCCTCGTGCACCCCGCGACCACTTGCAACGGGGTTGGAGCTTAGGGCCTCCATGGCACGACGGTACTCCCCAACCGCAGCTAGATTAGCCGCCCGGTGGGCGACCTTGGCCGAGACGCCGTTATGAAAGGGTTGCGAAGGGGAGATGGGGTCGGTACCGGCCCTCGGAAGTGAGGTAGGTGGCGATGCCCGCCCATTGGTAAGGGATGCGTGAGCGCGAGCGGCGGAAAACAATGTATCGAGATCTCCTGACGCCCAATGGGCTAAGCGGTTGTCACGGTAATCAGCGACTGGGTCAGGGGGCAGATGCCCCGCGGAAGTGAAATCAGCCATGGGGCGCAAAACTAAGCGCGGAAATAAAAGCAACGCCGCCCAAGCCGCTTCCGCGGAAGCCCCTTGGCTAGCCCTACCGCGGAAAGACAAAACGCAACCGACGAGCTCCTCGAAGACCGGCTTGACGAGGCGTACCACCGAAGGGGGGACGCCGTTCGAGGACGTACTAGATCGGAAAGAAAGGAGGTAGGACTCGAAGAAGGCTTTGGAGTTCTCCCCACCAGTGGCCCCATGGTCAAGGCACCATTGGACGGCGGGGGGCAAGGACTGGGGATGCGGCGGGGACGGCCGACCGCGCGGAAGCGAAGCACCGCATGCCGGCGGTTGAGAGGGCGTAGAAGTACGGTGAGAGCAAGAATGTTGGTGTCTACTAAGGCCACCGCTCCGAAAGTATCGTCCGCAAAAAGTGCACGGCGCGAGAAGGTGGCGATCGGCATCCACAACTGGGCAATTGTCGGGCGCAAAAGTGCACGTTGTCGCGGGGGAATTTAGGTGGGCGCATAGCGCTTGAAGGGTCGGGAACGACGCGGAGCAACTAACGCACCTCAAAGGAGCGGGGGAGCGCATTGTGGGAGTGGGGGGTAAAAACCGGGACGGAGTACTTCCAGGTCGTAAGGCATGCGAAGGCGCTTGAGCACTAGGTGATGATGTCGGAAGGTCACCCGGAGCGGGGGCCATACGGCGCGACCCGGCCCCGCCGCCGGGCGACCGGCCTAGAGGTGGCGGTGGAAGACGCCGATGACTATGTCCCGGCCGGGTCGCCGCGGCGGCCATCCGGGGTGGCACGTGTGTCGCGTCCTAAAATAAGTAGAGCACGCGGGGTCGAAGAAGGGGGGGGGGGGGGGGGGGGGGGGGGGGTATGTGGCTTGGACTATACCGGAAGTCGCCCGAGGTGGCGCTGTGGCGTGCCTTGGAGGGAAGATTCTCCGCCGACGTGGTGGGCTCCTCGATGCCGGTCCGTCGCGCCTCTACCCTCGCGGTGCTTGTAGTGGAGAGCCTTGGAGCCCGCGATGGAGATGCTCAAGAAAAGAGCAAAGAAGCTATTGGGAACCCGTGTACCAACCGCCGCAAGAGTCGGATGGAAACTCCGTCATACAACGCCGTATCGTAGGTAGTGAGGCGCCCAGCGATAAAGGATGACCTTGCAAATAGCGGGCTCCGAGTACGGGTAGCGATTAGAATGAACTAAGCGGGATGAGAGCAGTACTGACGTTGCAGTACCCGTACACGGATAGCGATGACGCGTGCCGATGCCTTGAGCCTTGCTGAAGGGGATGACCACGCGCGGGCGAAAGTTGTAGCGGTACCGGTAGCGGCCAAGGGTCTCGAGGATGCCGATAATAGGGGCGGCACGGGTAGTTGTACCCGGTCACGGGTCGAGCGACGAATAAAAGATCCCGGGAGGGTCACGATGGCGATGGTACAAATAAAACGCACCGGAGCCGCCGACGGCGAGTGACCGCGGACGATAAAAAGGAGAACTTTATGTATAGGTACCGCGCGATGCCACAGCGTAGGAGAGCGCCGAGACAAAAGCAAACACGAATAGGCGGGCAGGCGTCACGCTCACCGCTACCAAGTTCCGTGCTCGCGGGCTCCCGACCCAAGCTCAGCCGCACATGCGCATGCGGTGGCGGCGGATAATGCAATACGGGTCTAAAAGTCATATGTATTGCAATAGGACAATACATACTCGCCACATCACACTTAAGCTCTCGGCCACACACGGCTATTTTTGGTCGGTATATATTGCATTATCGCAGCCACTTTCGTGCCACCCGCCCGCAATTTTTTTGCTGAAATTCACAGGAAAGTCTACTGTCCGCAGTGCGTGTCGACGTGTCGACTGTCCTTACGTTACTTTTGGGTTTCACCTGCGCGATACTGGGAAAGGCGAAGGCGTTCCTCGATGTTGAGCGTGTCGAAGCTCTTGCGTCTGTAGTACATGTAACATGTACATGTACGTCTGTAGCATGTAAGAAATCAATGATGCCTGATTATTACGGCCGGGCGACCTCGTACCCGTACCTATGTAAGTGCGATATACTATATATCAGCAAGTACAGGTACCGACCGCCGTACAGATTTAATGCCGTACAAGCAACTACAGTTTAAGGTCAATTGTCTGATGAACTTTGCCACCATCCGCGAAAGATGAGATGTTATTATAAAGGTACCGACCGCCGCCTGATTCGATATCCTTGTCGTGGATTTGTGTGCTTAATTACAAGTAAAGGCTTTTGCGTCACGGCTTCCCCAGTCCTTGTGTGACTGTGTCACGTCTCATCATCATCGTGTCGCGGCTCACGCGGAAGGGCGCTGGATCAGCAGGTGAGGGCGCCAGATCTCTTCCGACTAGCTGAAGAGGAACGGACGTTGGTGGGCGAAAGACGAAACCAGTGAGTAAAAGAGGACAAGAATGACGGCCGTCAACCGCACCAAGCTCGAGGAGGGCGACAAGCTGCTGAAGGAGGCCAACAAGCTGTGCTCGCCCAGTATGCTGTCGCTTCGGTTCAAGCCGGACTGGGAGCAAGCGGGGCCTCTGCTGGAGCGCGCGGCGGTGGCGTATCGTCAGGGCCGAGCGTGGGAGCAGGCGGTTGGCGCGTATGAGCGCGCGGCACAGGCTCAGGAGCGGATGGGGTCGCCTTGGCACGCGGGGAAGGCGCTCGAGAGCTGCGCGGTGTGCTGTAAAGAAGGCGGAAATAGGTCGGGAGTAGCGCATTTCAGCAAACGCGCGGCGGAAATGTACTCTGAGGCAGGACGGCCCTCGACTGGCGCGGAGGCGCTCGCGAAGGGCGCGCGTCTACTGGAGGAGGGCGACCCCAAGGCGGCGTTACAGCTTTACGAGGATGCGCTGGAGTTGCTGGAGCACGATGACTCGAAGGATACTCGCGGGCAGGACATCTACCGCGACGTCATCAACCACTGCGTCCGGTCGAAGCAGTGGGACCGCGCGGCGGAGGTGCTGCTGCGCTTCGGTGGCGTCTGCAACGCCACCGGCGCTCGACAAAGTATGGCCAAGAGTTACCTTGGCGCGGTCGTGGTGCAGCTCTATGCAGGGTTGGCGCAGGCGGCGTGGGCGACTTACCAAGACTGTCTCTCTGTGGACGGCTTCATGAGCAGCGATGCCGCGCACGCGGCGGACCGCTTGTTCGCCGCCTACCGCACCGGCTCCGCCGAGTCGGTGCAGGGCTGCGTCAAGAGTAACGGCGAGTTCCAGTACCAGCTGGATAACGCGGTGGCGAGACTGGCGAAGAGGCTGCCGACTGGCGACCTGAAGCAACAGGCGGCGGCTCTGGGCGGCGAACTGGCGGTGAACCTGACGGGTGACGCTGCAGGGCAGGAGGACTTTGATCCGGATGACCTCACATGAACTCAACAAAGCCTCTCACCTCATTTTCAGTGGCGATCTGAGGCACATACAACAACAGCCCCACTATCAGCAACATCATATGGCTGGCGTGGAAGAGGAGGACTGGTTCCGTGTCACATTTAGCTTAAGAGCTGGCGTCGGCTGTCTTTCTAGGTGAGCTACCACTTATGCTAACCTCTTTTTGGAATGTGTGTATGTCAGGGTGGGGCCATGTTTGAAGGCGGTGGCCTGAGATAATGAATGTAGTGAAGTGTCCTCCCCTGTTGTCCTATTTTCTGAGCGACGCATGTAATTTGAAATTAGAAACCATATCAGTAACACATTTCGTGGAAGCACAGCGATGTGCCGTGGTGCATTGTCTGTGGGGCGAAAGGGAGCAGCGTGGCATTGGCCGCGAGTTGGCGCTCGTCTAACCTCGCTTGCATCTGGAATGCGTGAATGAGGGTCGAGTGTGAATGAATGGTATGCATGACTGAGTTGTGCGTGGCTTCACTGTGGAATACTCACACTTTGTTTTTCTCACGCGTTAGATGTGGCACCAGAAACTGCATAATTTTCGGTTGCATGATGGGATGGAAGCACAGATCGCATGCACTGAAAGGGAGTGTGCGGTCAGCGGAATAGGAGGTGCCCTCGGATGATTATAATCATCCCTCGAGCTTACTTCAGTGGAGAATGCATGCACGGAGCATTGGTGACCCTGGATAACCACTGCGGGGATAAGACGAGGTAGCCTGTCAAACTACAGGTCGAAAAGTCAGTGGCTCAAGACAAACAATATCAGCATCACCCCCACCGCTACTCTCATATCTGGGTTGGCATGTGAGGAGCGCGATGTTTCGTTCAGCCTCAGCGCTGGATGTGTGGCGGTGCGTTGGCAGTTGGTCAGGAAGCATGCAGATTAAGGAACAAGACCACAGCCAAAACATGTCCCTTTGTAATAAAGTAATGCCCGAGGGCGAACATGGTAAAGGAATACCTTAAAAGACAGCAGCACATCAAAGCCTCCGCACCCCGGTTGAAGTTACATTTACCAGGTACTAAGGAACAAGAAAATGTATTGCAACAGCTGCTATTGTTGATGTCAGGGGACCGCGCCACAGCATTGAGACGATCGCATCTTCAACCCGAGATGGGGACAGTTGAGTAGCTGCAGAGATGCCCACTATCATGCAAGTTTGCACCCATAACTTGATCAAATATGGAAACGGAGGACTTGGACCTGGATGAACTTGCGAGCAGCACAATGTAGGGTCTCAAATGCAGCTTCACGAGGCGAAACCGAATCATCTACTCTATTGTAAAAAGACTCGCAGTGCAATCTCCAGCCAGGGCAGAGTAGTAAATCAGCGACGGGATTATTAAACCGGAAATGCATGCTTTGATCAGCATAGGTCAGTAGGCTCGTGTGCCACGTAAAGACCGATTGAGCATGCAAGCGCTCCGCATTGCCTCTCTTTACGGGCTCGACTTGCAGGGCAAACCGTGCAAGCTACGTAAAGCTGATTTCGATCGTGTGTTATCGCCACTAGCGTTGCTTGCTTGTATTTCATAGATTAAACAGAATCCACTCATTTCCCGCTTCATCCCAGCCAATGCACAACCTCTAAACAGTGCACAATGACCCGAGCTCCTCTAGCACACTACTGATGGATGGCCTGCATGACATGCAGGCGCTGCAGGCTTTGCTTCCCCAACGACCCGATCTGATCGCAGTAGCTGTTGATCTGGTTGTTGTTGAGGTACAGGTCCACCTGGCTGGGCTCGGGGATGGGCTTGAACGTGGGGTCCTCCTCCGGGAGAGGGTCCTCCCCTGCGGCGCGCCTCTGTGCATTCTCCTGTTTACGTTTCTGCAGCCACTGCGCCATCTGCGCTTGCTGCCGCGCCGCATTGCGGTGGTATAGACTCACCTTCCCCTGCTCTGCAACCATATCGTCCAGGCAGTCGTTGATAAACTCCAGGTTCTTCTCCAGCAGCGGAGCGGCGGAGAGCTGAAGGCGATCAAAATCGCATTGCTGTGCGGGGGCGGTGGGCTTAAGCTGTCCCATCAGAGCAGTGGCGAGGGAAGAGTTGTGGATGTGGATAGGAATCTCCTGGAACACGTCCTTCCAGCTCACCCCCGCTGCTTTCATCGCCTCCACCGTGAACTTACCCCCCTTGTACACCTCCATGAAGCTGTCCTTAAGTTTGATCGCCTTCATCGCCAGCCCGCCCTGACTGTATTGCATTGGGTCAAACACGATGCACACGCAGCGCTTGATGCTCTCTGCGTAGTTGTGGAAAATCTCGATCAGCTCCAGCGTCTGGTAGGAGCCTAAGATGGTGGACTGGTACCATCCAATAGTGTTGTTATCCACGTTAACCTCACGCAGGCAGCGCATCATGTCCAACTGGTAATTGGCTCCGTCCGACTCGGACACCTAAGCCCCAACAGCAGCCACGGAGATCCACGGTCAAGACCACATCCTCCTGAAATGCCGTCAAAGCTTATCCCAAACTAGATTTCCATTACAAATCTAAGGTTGAGGAGAAGGGTTAGGCAATGAAATAGCTCATAAAAGATGTACTATTTGGACAGTATGTCCGCCTTTTGGACCACTTTTGAAAAACCGTGTGAGAGCGGCGAGTTCGCACCTCCGCGTCCTCCGTGCCCACATTGGGGAACGGGAAACAGTCCGTGACTTCCAGCGTCTGTCCGATATCGAGGCCCAGCAGCTGGCCGGTTACAAGGTTGGGCATGGCCGCCTTGCAGTGCTCCACAATCTTCAGCACCACCTGCCCCTCCACCTGCACCTGCCGCATAGGCGTCTCCGTCGCCTGCTGCTTATTTGCCGCCGCCGCGAAGTTCATGACCGGGCGAGCACCGTCCGCCATGATTACGAGTGTAGGGACTGTGGTTGAGGCCGGCAGTTGATTTCGGGTGGAAGATCGAAGGGCGAAGGAGGTTGCCTCGAGTAACGACTGTCTCGGGTTTTGGATCTGCCGGCGGCGGGCTGCGGCCTCGCGCAGCAGCAGAAATGATGATACTACGGGGCGCCGCCAGCGAGCTGAAGGTAGATTCAGTACTTTAGGTCAGCAGGCGATTGCTGGTTATGTCAGAATATTCAATATTTCTTACAAGAAAAAAGGAGTGGAGGCCACCAATAAAAAATAAGAAGAAAAGAGGGAAAAACCTTCATGATATCAGAATATAAGGATTAGACGCTATTCATGACGGCAGCGCTTACGCTGTGGCATGCCTTCCTTTTCCTCGGGCTTGGGTTTTTTCCTCTTTTCTTCTTTTTGCTTGGTGGCCTCCACTGAATTTTTTTGTAAGAAACTGATTGTCAGAATATGAAACTCGGTTTTTATGGTCAGATTGATTTGAATCTAGAGGTTTGCATATCCAATATCATGTGTACGGGACAGTAACTCTAGCGGTTACTGTTACCGTTAATATCGGCACGTCTCACCTGCAGGGCAACCACCTTGCCCGAGCAGTTAGACGCAGCCAACGACCAACGACTTCCCCAACGGTCAGCTCTAACTAGCCCGTGCCTTATAAGCCGTAGCTAGCCACGAGCCTAGGCACTCTCTGCTTTCGCGCTCAGCCAATCTAGGCTTCGCGCGAACCCACCCACCCATCCCTATAATCATGCGCTAATCGACCCCAGACCCTGTCTGTGGGTGTCGTTTGGCCAAATTGTAAGCAAGCTGACATCTTTGGCAAAACGTGCCCTAGGGTAAACCTGTATGTAAATATAGACTCGCGCGGCCGGCGGTGCCCGTACGGGTACCTTATATTGTAATTTTATGATTTTTGGGGATTTTTGGATTACCGGTACAGGAAGAACAGCATGAGCACGGACAGGGAAAATGGGAGGGGGAACAAAAGTGCAAGAGTGACAAGAGGATCACGGAATCTAAAGCACGGCAAAAGGAAGCACTACATTGTGCAAAAACCTAGCATACTAAACTAAGGAAACTCCTAGGCAACGCCGAGAATGAAGCACAAGGAGGCGACAAGCGGCACTTCACGCGCCGCTTGAGGATGCACGGGGCCGGTTGCGGCCCATGGCGCGTGTGAAGAGCGCCGTGGCAGGAGAAGGCATCCCAGCCGAGTAAGAAGCGGCCACAACACCGTCCGCGGCGGCGGACAAACCGCGCATGACGTTGTCCGCTTGAGCAACATGGACGGCAAGAGAGATCTTTCGGCGCCAAGAGGCCAACAACTTGCCCACATGCATCCCTTTAGAGGCGGCTGCCTGCTAGGCCATCTCCGTCAAGAAAGCCGTGGCGTGGCCGCCGAGAGTACCAAATTCCATGACTGCAAAGGGAGTGAAGTGGATGTTGGGGCTACTCCTCACCCCCTACAGATACTTCTCGAACTTGGTCTTCTCAACACGGCGTAGAGCGATTTCAGGAGACGGGGGGCTAGAAACGCCGAACAAACCGGAAACCACGGCAACAAGGGCAAGTGTTGAGCCTCGGATGCCGTGATAATGTCAGACACCCACATCCGCCGGGAGGTCGTCGTTGCCGTTGGGGAGTTGAACTAGCATCGTGGGATCTATGAGAACCTCGACGCTAACCCCGAGTGCGCCGCGAACCTCGGAGATGATTTCCGCAAGGGTAGTCACTAACCAAGAGAGAGCGGTGTGGACCGAAGCATCTCCACCGCATCGAACCAAATGGTCAGCAAAAGCAGTGGCTTACGCATCATCCGACATGGTACCTTATAATATGTTTTTATTTCAATCATTTTTTCACGAGCCTTGTTAATTTGTTTTCGAATTATGTTGTTGACGCGAACGCACCCCGCATAGCTTGCACCGAGAGATGGCAAGAAGCACAAGCAATGGGGGAGCGTTGAGTAGAGAGGATGCGGGATGAGGATAGGCCGACGATGCGACAGACCGCATCACCGCAACGCGGAAAACTGTCGAGGAAAAATGTAAAAGACAAAAACTTTATTTGGCAAACGGAGCCTCCCCCTGCTTTGTAATAAGCTATTTATTTATATCGATGATTATATTATCATTTTCCCTGCCTGACCCTCCCTTTTCCCCTGTCCGTGCTCATGTTGTTATTCTTGTAATTAATTATCTGACCTGAGATGCAACCTTCATAGTACCCGTACAAATATATATAAGGATTTTTTGTTTTTTTATTTTTGTGCGCCCCGAAGTATCAATCCTTACCATCCTAGGTTTTTTCCTCTTCTTTTTACTTGGTGGCCTCCACTGCTTTTTCATGTAAGAAATTGAGCGTTATTAATCCTTATCATTCAAAAATGCTTGTGCCCCGCAGCCTTAATGTCAGCCGAGTCGAGAGCGGAGTCACAGCCGAGGATGAGCCCGTGAGCCGCCGCGTCGATTCGAAACCGCATACCGATACTATTCGGCGGTTTTGACTGAGGACGTTCGCCGACTCGAGGGCGGTCAACAAAGGAGGGCTAATTGCGGCAGGCAAGCAGGTCAGGATTCGTCCATACTCCCAGGTATCAACCGCTCTGGCGAGGCCCGGATGGAAAATAAACGAAGGGTAGAGGAACACTAGAGCAGGACTAAGCAGGTTTGCTTGTTCACTGTAGCGATATATGATCATAGATCGTGCATTAGATGGCGCTTTACGAGACGCTATGCCGAGTGCTGCTGGTGACGAGTCTGGCGACAGAGCAGCCATCCCAGCTGACGGTGGAGCTTTCCACACCGCAGTACGTAGCACCGAACGGCATCCTCTTCTGCCTGGCCCGGCAGCCCCCCGCGCTGCTGAGCAACGAGAGCCTGTCGGTGGTGTCGCTGAGCGAGGGCGGCAGCCAGTTTGAGCTCAGCGATACGAGGTTGATAGACGCGGAGGGCGACGCCTTCACGTCGGGGCGAAGCTGGGGGCTGAAGCGCGTGGAAGTCACCACACTGCGCACAGTGCTGGCCACTGACCCCTTCTTCGCGCACTCCTACGATAACAGAAGGTCCGCTGCGCCCACCAACTGCGACACGTCGTTGTCTCAGTAGTCATAGCAAACACAAGCGTTGCCGTATCCACACAAGAGCAGGCAAGGAGGGTGTTGAGAGTGAAAGGAAGGTGCATGGCAGCATGGGAGTAGATAATACTCGCATTTAGTGCAGGAAACACTTCCGGGTCATGGAATGGTGTTCTTTGCGTGTGTGTGTGTGTGTGTGTGTGTGTGTGTGTGTGTGTGTGTTTGTGTGTGTGTGTGTGTGTGTGCGTGTGTACTGGCGTGCATGCATGCATGTCTGTATGTATACATATGTATGTATATGTGTACGTGCGCAAGTAATTGATTGGCATTGTTGGCTGGCTTTTGTTGTTTGCAGATACGACGACATTGTGGTCGACAATAATGGCGCCTCTCTGTCGGGGTTGGTGGTGGAGGAGCAGCCAGATGGGGTGGGAAACTGCGCCCTGATCACAGGTGTTTGGCTATCAGCACTGCTCTACGCCGTACCCCGTCTGCCAATTGCGTTTGATGGCGATGGTGTGACTTTTTTGTATGTTCGTCCAGGTGCGTGGAAGGCAGGGACACGCTACGAGATCGTGCTCAATATGACCAACCCGGCGTCTGCCTCCAGCGTGCTATGGCCGTCCGTATGGATGGCACCGTTGACATACACAAATGTCGACGCATACCATTTAGGCTTCAAAGGTCTGGGCAAGCGCTGTCTGCCGTATCAATCTTTTATTAGTTTTTCGTCCCTCTCGCGTATCGCGGCTGAATTTTTGTGTGTATGGTAGTTATGGTTCGGTGAGTGGATGATTAGTAGTTGAATATTTCTGTGTCTGTATGCGTTGTTCTTGGTGTGCGTCATGGGTATTTCTGCAGTTTTTGCTTAGGTGCATGTATGCCTCGCTGTAAGTATTGTGTGTGTTTGTGCTTTTGATTTGCTTGTATCCTTGTTTACTTATTTCATGTGCTGATGTCTATCGATGTGTGCGTGTGTGTGTGTGTGTGTACGTCTATGCATGTGTATGTTGTCCTTATACAACTTGCATTGATATATGATAGTGTTCCTCAATGCGGTTTGTATGTAAATACGTGTGCGTATGTGTGTGTGAGTGTGTGTGTGTGTGTGTGTGTGTGTGTGTGTGTGATAGTGAATGTATGTTTCGTTGTATGAGGGTATGTGTTTGTCTGAAAGAACGTGTGTATGTGTGTGTACGTTAATGTGTGTGTATATTATCCTTGTACAACTTGCATTGATAAGTGACAGAGCCTTCCTCAAAGCGGTAAGTATATATATTTCATTTGTGTGTGTGTGACAATGAGTGTGCGTTTCGTTGTATGAAGTAGGTGTATGTTTGGAAGATAGAGATTGTGAGTGTATGTGTGTCTGTTTTGCTGTGTAAAGATATGTGTGTGTGCATGGAAGAGAAGGATTGTGTGTGCGTGTGTGTGTGGCAGTGAGTGATTGGGAGAGTGTGTCCATTTGAGTTTGTTCACTTGTTGGCCCTAACGCAGTCCGCGGCCCGAAGTACGGACAGATCTGCGAGGTGCGACCCGGCGCCACTGGTCAACCGGGCATCGAGCCTCAGCTTTTTAACGCATGCCGTGCTGCGCGGCGGGACGGTCTGCTGTCTGACCCCGACACCGAGGACCAGCAGAGCTGTGTCGTAGAGCTGCGAGCCGCACTCGTCCGCGATCCGAGCCGTGCGTCCCCCCGTCACCTTCTCCACCTTGTTAATGCATGCGTGACAAGTTCTTGGTAGAAATTGAATGAAAAATGATGAAAAAACGTAATTTTTTTTAATTGAGGTATTTTGCTTTGTAAACAAGCGATTGTAAACTGATTTAAACGGCGGAATTTTTAAATTTTGAATGTTATTCTGTAAATAAGCAATATTTGAAGTAATTGTATTGAAAATATTGAATTAATTGATGTGAATATTATGGTAATAGTATAGTATATATTTGTTGATTGAATAATGTATCATAATATGTGAAAATATCATGTTATTTTATTATTGTCATTAATTATTGTAATATAATATGATTTATAATGAAATAATCATTTAAAATTATATAAAATATGTGTAAGAATGGCGGTATGTTGCGCAGTCCTGCAGCGCTCCCCCTACTTCTTTCACCCCTTCAATGCGCCCGCCAGCCTGCCGACGGTGGAGCAGGGCAACCTGAGCTGCCCCGACACTGACGTTCCATCGCTCCGCAACGCGGGGGAGTGCGTTTCCTGTGAGACGGGCACCGTCAGCATGAACGGCACCCTCTGCTCCTGTCCACCCGGCTCGCCCACTTTCCTGGTCGGCCTGCAGGTGCCGCACCTCCCTGAACCACCATCACATAACATTCCTCATATTTCCTCACTTGTTTACAAATTTCTGCCACACTCCACACCACCCGCCACCAACTATCCGCTTTGCGTAATTTTTATTTATTTTTACCACGCTGCTCACAACGTTGCCCCAACAACCTCCACCAGAGAAAACGGCGCCCCTTTCTCAACATTTCCAATACAATGTTTATATCTCGTAGAGCGTTTCCCTCGTATTCATCAAACTTGCTCCACACTACCCACAGCTCCCAACCCCCCCCCCCCCCCCCCCCCCCTCTCTCTTTGACACGAGCGGCTCCTCAACGGCTGCTGCTCTCGAGATGCGACCCAACACCCCACATTGAGCCCTGAACCTTCCCCCCCCCCCTCTCGTGGCGCCGCATCGCTCAGGCGTGCGGAGCGGAAGGGAGCGTGTTGGGCGACGCGCCCACCATGCCCGCGCTGGCGGAGGCTCTGTGCGTCAAATACAGTCAAAAGCTTACCGAAATGTATCAGGTGAGTCATCAATCCATCCATCCATCCACCAGTCAGTCCTTCATTTGAAGATCCATCCCTCCGATTTGACTCATTTACTCAGTTTTAAAGGATGCATTAAATCGCCAACAGAAAGCGATGCAGCGGCAGCACTCACTTCACCCGCTCACCCACCCATTCCGTCCTTCCTTGACTCACTCCACTCGCTTCCTTCAATTCCCCTCAGTTGTGCTCACATAAAGAGACACAAAAGCGCCATTGTGTGCTTAATTAGATAAGCCATTCGTCCATTTGTTCATTTCATGGGAAAGGGGTTGTTAAAAATGGACCCCCTCTTGCAAATTGTCAGCGAGTGTGGCTGTGACTGTGGCCTGACATGACTATCCATCCTGCTCCTGCTGCTGCTGCTGCTTATACTATTGATTTGGCTTCTTTCTGTGAAACATCAAACACAACGAAGGGTTTCCTCAGCGATCGACTTGTAAACTCGGCCTTCGTGTCCGCCTTTGCGGAGGAAGCCGCGCTGCTGTTGGATGAGGTGAGCTCTCATTAATGGGCATACTGTCTCATTAATGGCTTGCGTCCCTGGGCTCCCCTCTCCTTTCCAAAATATGAAACCCTAATGATATTCCTTAAGACTTTGAACTTGCTTTTCGAAGTGAATGAGTTCATATCCGCATGTGTGTGTGTGTGTGTGTGTGTGTGTGTGTGTGTGTGTGTGTGTTTGTATTTATATGTATGTGTTGTGTCTGTTTTGTGTGTGTGTGTGTGTGTGTGCTTATGTATGTCTTTTCATATGTGCGTATGTGTGTATATCTTTATGTATGTGCGTATGTATGTATGTATGTATGTATGTATGTATGTATGTATGTATGTATGTATGTATGTATGTATGTATGTATGTATGTATGTATGTATGTATGTATGTATGTATGTATGTATGTATGTATGTATGTATGTATGTATGTATGTATGTATGTGCGTATGTATGTATGTATGTATGTATGTATGTATGTGCGTATGTATGTATGTATGTATGTATGTATGTATGTATGTATGTATGTATGTATGTATGTATGTATGTATGTATGTATGTGCGTATGTATGTATGTATGTATGTATGTATGTATGTATGTATGTATGTATGTATGTATGTATGTATGTATGTATGTATGTATGTATGTATGTGCGTATGTATGTATGTATGTATGTATGTATGTATGTATGTATGTATGTATGTATGTATGTATGTATGTATGTATGTATGTATGTATGTATGTATGTATGTATGTATGTATGTGCGTATGTATGTATGTATGTATGTATGTATGTATGTATGTATGTATGTATGTATGTATGTATGTATGTATGTATGTATGTATGTATGTATGTATGTGCGTATGTATGTATGTATGTATGTATGTATGTATGTATGTATGTATGTATGTATGTATGTATGTATGTATGTATGTATGTATGTATGTATGTATGTATGTATGTATGTATGTATGTGCGTATGTATGTATGTATGTATGTATGTATGTACGTATGTATGTGCGTATGTATGTATGTATGTATGTATGTATGTATGTATGTATGTATGTATGTATGTATGTATGTATGTGCGTATGTATGTATGTATGTATGTATGTATGTATGTATGTATGTATGTATGTATGTATGTATGTATGTATGTATGTATGTATGTATGTATGTATGTATGCATGTATGTATGTATGTATGTATGTATGTATGTGCGTATGTATGTATGTATGTATGTATGTATGTATGTATGTATGTATGTATGTATGTATGTATGTATGTATGTATGTATGTATGTATGTATGTATGTATGTATATTTACGTACTTGTTTTAATCTGTGCGGTTTTGTACATGCGTGTGTATGTATTTCTGCACGGGTTTGTGTGTGTGGGGGGGGGGGGGGGGGGGGCTGTGTGTGTGTGTAGATATGTATGTGTGTATGTGTCTGTCGTGTTGTGTATTTGTTTTTTATGTGTATTTCTTTGCGTGTGCTCGCGCGTGCGGAAGGCTATTATTTTCGAGGCCAACAAGACGGTGCTGGAGGAGTACCCGATGAACGAGCGGCGCCCCGACTCGCCGAGCCGCGCGGACGGGATCGACCCAAACTGTAATCTTTGCGACGGCGAGGGAAAGTTTGAGGCGACGGTGGCTTGGGGGCAGAGGCTCGACATGGAGGCCGACACGGCGCCCCGACTCACGGTGCTCCCTTTCCTCCGCGGGCGCAAGTCGAACCAAATCCGTTCCGCGTCTAATCCAACGCCGTTTTTTGCTTTCGGATCATTTATTGTTTTTTTTTAAATTACAGGGTTTTTCATGAATGGCCTTTTCTGCTGAAATTTTATTATACGGGTGTATTTTCCCCAAAACTGTTTCAAGCGGCGACTGTCCGTATTGAAATTTTGATTACAAGAAGAATAATATGGGCACGGACAGGGACTGTTCGTATTCGTCTGTTTGTTTGTCCCCATTATCGTTAGATTATAATTATCTCTGATTTTTTCCCAGTGTGTGAGGATTTTTACGGGTACGTCTACTCGTGTGTATTTATGTATGATATGTTACACAACAGTGCTATGTTAAGCAGCATCGATGGCGAGGAAAGGTCAGCAAGGACGGGCATGCTATTTGAGGGAGGGAACTTGAAAGGGTGAATTCGCAGTTGTGTGGTATGTTGGGTGTCGACGTTGAATAGGAAGTCTCCCATGTCTGATGGGCTCAGTTTTACGCCTGGTGTGGTTTTGCTTAGGATTTGAGAATTGGGGTATAGTGTGTACCCTAAAACAGCAACACACACACGCACACACACACACACACGCCCACACACATGCACACAAACGTACGCACACACATGCACACAAACGTACGCACACATACACACACACGCACGCACGTACACATACACATGCACACACACACACACACACACACACACACACACGTACGCACACATGCACACATACACACACACACGCACGCGCACACACGAACACACACGCATGCACACACACACAAACGTACGCACACACACACGCCCACACACATGCACACACACACACACACACACGCACACATACATACATTTTGATAGCCGTGCTGTGTTCACTGTTTTTTGTGCAGCGACACGTTCAAGACGAGCGGTACGATGCCGTGAACAAGTTTCGGCTGATAGGGGCGGCGCTGAACATCGCGGGCCGCCCCTGCCCGGCGCTCTTCAACCCCGCGGAGCCGCGAGAAGGGATGTACGGACCGTACGTCGAGCGCATCTGTGCGACCAACGTCGACCGCGAACTGTGATGAGTCGCTCTAAACTAAAAAACATGTTTGTTTAATGATCCCCACCGCAAACAATGCGACCTTGTAAAATATTAACCCAAGGAATGGACACCCGATTTGGTCCAGTGTTGGTCTCTACACAGGCACGCAGCTGATAGCCCCGTCTGGAATGACGCACCGGTGCGTAACCTTATTCCCACTGCATTTACTTTACTCGGAAAATACTGTCGACAACAGATGAACACAGCTCAGGAAGGCGCTAGTTATATTTACAGTTGTGATTTAAGTAAGGAGGAGTGGTGGGACGGCGATACGAAAATGATCACGGCTACACAGTCGATGATACCAAGAACTGCGGGTGGTGCTTCTCCGGCTGCTGCCCGTCTGTAGTCGTGTTTCCACGAGCGAAGAGGTCCCAAACGTTACGCGCCCACGTCACAGCTGCTGCTGCGCCCACGACCCCCGCGATCGTGACAGCTGCGGCCCAGATCATCGGTAGATCGGACTGGTTATCGGCTATCGCAATCAGTGTCCATACGTTCACGCCGGCGAACCACACGTCGCGCGTCCACGCGAGGATCATGAGGTTGACAAAGCCCGCGGCGGCCAACGCTCCGAGACCGCCGTAAATGATGTCGTTGACGGGGGAACCGATAGCTGTGAAGATGTTAATGAGCGATGCGCCAAGAAGCCACGACGTGTAGAGCGCCCATGGCACGTATATGCAGAAATACTCAACCCAGGTACGCTGCTGCCGGACCTGTTGTGGCCCGAGCCAGGATCCGTAATGTGTGTAAAGGCGGACGTAAATAATGGCGAGGGAGCCGAGCATAGCCCATATAAGCACTGCTGAAAGCAAGAGCTGGGCGTAACAAAAGGCGAAAATCCAGGCAATGTTGAAGGCGCAGAGTGCGACGTGCCAAAAGCCGATACGCTGGAACACGAGATGACGGTTCACGCAGGGGGTGAACTGATACACGAGGAAGAGGATGGCCTGAAAAATGTAGATGAGGCTCCATATGGAGAAGGCGTAACCGGAGGGCGTAATTGGCGTTGGGTTGGCGTCGCTGACGTCGCCAATAGTGTTGGGTACACCGAGGCCGCTACCTACCACACCGTTCACGACGGCCACCGCAAGAAATCCAGCTGCATTGAGTACGCGCAAAGTGATAGCCAGCCACGGGCTAACGTCTCCGGGCAACGACACGCCTCCGTGTCCGCTGAACCCGAGACTGTTGAAGCAACCTCGAGGCTCACCGTGTCGCGGTGACAGGCGGTCAGCCGAGGCGTTGCCGCCCCCGCTCCCACTCCACTTACTCGCGTTTTTCATGCCACCCAAGTCACCCGATAATCAAGAAACGGAGACGGTTTTTCGAGCTGTCAGGCCCCTAGACAACCGCCAGACGCGCTCCCCTCCGCAGAGATCGCTTCAAGTTTAACTCTATCAGCAAAGCTGTGTTGGGTCGCAAGTGGTCGCAGCGCAGCACGGAACGACATTTGTACGAAAGCCCCTGCGGTACCTGTACGTGTGTCGCTTGGACAGAAATGGACTCGGGCGGCCAGATGATGGGGTGATCTCCTGTCCAGGCTACATAACATCACATTTTCCCTTGCGGTGAAATACTAATAAAATACTAGGAAATGGACGAGCTACCTTCCAAGATCGAAATTGATTTAATAAAACCCTTTTCCTCGTATACGCCTTCGCGGAGGCTCCGCGGAGGCTCCGCGGGCCGCGGGCCGCAAGAGCGGGCCGCGGGCGTGAAAGCGCCTATTACCACTATCGTCGCCATGCCGTGAAGCGTTTAGCCCCCGACTCACAATTTTGCCACAACGAAAACCACAAGTTCCAACACGTAGTATCTATGGAATTTCTTATACATTCTTGGGGCGGTCGTATCATCGGACCCCGTTTCTTTTAACGCCATGCGTAGTGGAAGGAGCCTTGCCGCTCTCCTCATCGCGGCCTCGAGTTTGATGCTATCGGATATCACTCGACATTGTCCAGTGGGTGACACATGCCTGTATGTCGCCCTCGCTATCTATTTGATGGGCACGACATCGACTAATCAAGAGCAAGCGGTCATGTACCACTTGATGTTCGTATACTCGAGTGCGCCCGTAGGAGCTATGCAAAACGACCCATAGCAACACGCGCGCCGCTCGCCTTGACCATTTTCCTCATTATTCATAGGGGAATATGGTATATTCTCCAGTTGTGTAGTTGACATAGGACTACCCTCTCTTGTGTTGTTGTGGAGGCGATAAGGAATGGGCGGCGGGATGTGTCGCTAGGGATCACAGGCGCGGGGAATCACTACCGCACGAGCTACAGGTCTTCGGGCATTCTGCGGAGAAATGAAAATCCCGAAAACATTAAGGAAACCCCGTCATGGTGAAAATAATCAAAAATAATGCTCTGTGAGGGGGGGGGGGGGGGGGGGTCACAGAGCAATATTTTTATATTTTTCTGTTGAGACGTCACGTACCGCGGTCATACGAGTAAAGTACAGGTATCGGGACCTGAAAAATACGAGGAAAAGTATTTTATTAAATCAATTTCGATCTTGGAAGGGGGGTTAATCTACCACTCGGTAGTAAATTAACCTCCGTCAACGCGCTTTGTGATCCGGAGCCAGGATATGGATCGCAGTGATCAAATCATGACCGCATAATGTGATGCAATTATTATGACAGATTTCATCCGACGAGTTGCACTAAAACGTACCAATAATGTAGTACGAACATATGGATGTACTAAAAAACATGTGCCCGTACGGCCGTGATGGGATTTCTGGAACCTGGACGATGACACGATGAATAGGCAGCACGAATAGGCAGCGCGAATATACAGCGAATAGGCAGCACGACGACAGCGCGGAAAGTCGGCCAATTTGCCGCGTCACTCTGACTCGTACAGTCTGTAAAGTAAGTCACTCGTTCTTGTGCCGTTCCACTGCTGCTGTATATCTTGCCGAGCGTTTCCGTCTTCTGGACAGCTGAGGATTAAGTTGTTGTAAAACCGTCCCTGTGGTCGAGTGCTGCCCGATTATTGTTCACAGCGCCTGCGTGTGTCACCAGCAACCAAAGCATCCGATAGAGTTGTTCGTAGCCATGGCTCCAACCGAGCACCTGGTGCGCACGCCGGGCAGCGGCAGCCCGGCCAGCGGTAGCGAGCCTGACGCTCCCGGGTGCCTAATTCTGGGCGGTGCGGCGGGCGTGTGTCAGCCGAGCCCCTTGTTCGAGGGCGAAGTTAAACCTTGGCTGGTCCTCACCCTGCGAATCCTCAACACCCTCGTCTTCATTGCCACTTGTGTGGTGAACGGGCTGGGCGCGAGTGGGATAGTCGCAGGCAGTAGTCAAGGCGACATCAGTGACGCGAACCCCACACCAATTACCCCCGCCGGTTACGCCTTCACAATATGGTGAGCTCACCACAGCCACCCCACCCCCCCTCCCCCTCTCGTCTCCCTTCCAGACGCCGCGGCGAATTCGTTGCAATACCCGCAATTGCACCGGTATACCCTATTTGCTACTCTAGCACGGTAGAGTTGCTCCTTGTCTACATACCTTGTGCAGTCTTTCCCAAATTTGTTTCTTACGAGTCTCCTATGCCCTTTCCATTTAGTATATTAAATTCCAAGGCATAAGACCCCGAGAAGAGAATTGTACAGACAAACGCATATCAATGATTATGTTTTCTTGACTTCCTACTTGTCATTCGGTTCTAACTGTGCTTACCGTGCTTCCTCTCTGGCTGCGTTCACCTCACAGGGGCCTTATTTACTTTTTCCAGGCGCTCCTATGGCTGGTCTACCAGTGGACCCCGTGCGTGAACAAGCAGCTCGTGTTCCACCGCATCGGCTTTTGGCACGTCGGCCTCGGCCTTTGCAATATGGCCTGGATTGTCACCTTCTCCTACGAGCTACTCGAGGTCTCCGCCGCCATCATCTGGGCCCTCCTCGCCTGTCTCGCCATCATCTACGTCCGCATCTACACCCACTACGCCTCCGTCACCGGCCCGCTCGCCGTGCGCGAAAAGCGCACGTGGGTTGAGTACTTTTGCGTCTACGTCCCTTTTGCCCTATACACCTCCTGGGTCCTCGGCGCCTGCCTTATCAGCATCTTCATTGCGTGCCAAAAGCCAGTCGAGGAAACCATCTACGGTGGCCTCGCGGCCCTCGGTGTCGCGGCGTTCATCAACATCGCCATGCTCGCGTGGACTCGCGACGCTTGGTTCGCCGGAACCAACGTTTGGACGCTCATCGCTATCGCGAATAATCAAACGGAGCTGCCAAAGATTTGGGGCGCGGCTGTGTCATTGGCGTGTGTGGTGGCGCTGTGTACGGTGTTCACATGGGTCATCAACCTGGGGGAGCTCACCTACAGGCACATCCGCATTCGGCGCGGGCAGCGTTACGAAGGGAAGGATCTGCCTTAGACAACCCTGCTTGCTGCCTGACGGCCACTTCAGACTTGACCTCCATTCAAGTTTCTCCCACATCTGTCCTTATCATGATAATATAGTAGAGCAGCATGCGTGCACTCGGTAGATCCTATAATTTGCTGCCGTCCTTGTGAATTTTGTTTCTATAGCCCTCCGTTGTCAAAATATGGCACTGCTGATAGCCTCTTTATAATGTTAACTCGCACTCACCCCTTTTACAAGGTCGAGCCACGTGTATCTTTGCATGTGTAGGTGTCATCAGGTAGAGTAAACCGAGTAGAAAGCATGTCTTTCCGTGGTGGGTCCCGTCTGTTGCCGTCATTACGAATTTTGTTTCGATAGCCCTCCTTGTTGATGTGGCACTATATGTTGATATGGCACTCGAGACATATTGTTGTTCACAACGTAGACTTGTACTCAGTCAGCTTTATGGAGTTAGTCTAACTCATTTGCCCCTGTGACGAGAGCAGAGCTGCATGCCCACCCGTCCGTATGAATTGCAATAAAAAATGACACTGACCACAATATTCGAAGATGAGAAGTTGGACAAACTCTTTCACAATTACATTGCGGTTGTCTAATTTGAAATGCGGTGTGCTCCACCCCACACCCGCTGACACCCCTCAAGCCTACTCTTGTCGCCTGCTGTTCAAACCTGAGCAATGCGGCTTCAGATTTGCATAGTATGAGCTACTTTTGCTGAGCCTGTGAAACTATGAAAGGTGCATCATTACAGCTCTGCCCGTGCAACATAAAAACCCACAGGAGCCCCAAATATCTGCTGTAAAATCAGTTGGTGTATGCAGCACGTGAGAAGCAACGAGGAAATGCCGTAGAGAAGTACGCCCGGGCGGAGCAAAATCTTCTTTCTACCCCATCGTTTCATAAATGCATAGTAAGTCATTTTTTTCATATGCAATCGCCAGCACGGAACACACTCGGTGCAGTCGACAGCCGTGATAGAGGGATATGCATGTGGATGGTGAGGATAGTGCACCCAGCAAAGTGAGGGACGATTGCTGGTGTTGCGTGACACTCCGCTGCATCTGAAACAATGTAAGGCCGTTCCACTAACGGATCATTACAGCAGCTGTAGCATCACAGATCCTTCCTGAGCTTAAAAGTCAGAGATGGACTCCTTCTTCTTGTCCCACAGAATATCCAGAGCAGAGTCCGCCTCACCCTACAAAGTCAACCACAGCCAACCATAAGCTAACGGAAATAAAATAATTACACAAAATCCACATAATTCATTTATGAAATGCGCAGCAACTTCATATGGAGAAAGAAAAGGAGGTGCGATGGGAGAAGGGACTGACTCACCATGGAGCGGACCTTGCCTGCCAAGGCAAAGGTGGAGTACTTGCCGTTGAAGATGCCGCTCTCGTCGAGGTGGCCGATGTTAATCTGAACGCTCGCAAAGTCGCGCGCGTGGATCAGCTTGTTGGTCCATGAGCTGCACGCACATCACACAAACATGTTGTGGAGGATACAATTCAGTCTGTCAGATGAAAAAAGCTTAAGAGAAATTTAACAGGGGCTTGTCGGGAGTGAAATGGAGGTTAAAGGGAACGAAGGGCGTTTCACTCGACACGACATAGCAACGGAATATGCACGAAACCAAGGTTGCCACTGGCGTCGAATGTGCCTAAAACGGGGGATAAGAGACTCGTCTGACGGCGGCGTGAAGCAGAAATGCGTTGGCCTATTTAATTAAGGGACCGAATTAGAAGGCAGTGATAATATCTCAAAACGTGCAGCGCTGACGCAATGAACGGTGGTGTTGTAGGTCCAGACGTCGCCGGTGCTACTGACGCCAAGGTACTCCAAACTCGGGGCCACCTGTCCCGCTATACACCCAGAAGCAGCAGCCACACTATTGAAAGCTATATCCTCGTTATTTCTTCCTGCGCAGTGCCAATAGGAGTGGCCCGCGTGCTGTTATTGTTTCCGCCTCGCCCTGACCAAGAAATGCCGCGGAAAGCGCACCGCCGCCGCCACCGCCGCCGCAGTGTGCTCACCGCCCGCTCATCGTACAAAGCCAAATCGAGCCTACTTACCACTTGCGGGGGATGTAAAGATCGACAGTCTCTCCCTCGTCGTTGATCATCTTGCCGGACTTGAGAGGGACGTTGGCTTAGGGTCAGAGAGGAGCACGGGGCTGTGCAGGTGTAGAGAGGGGCAGCAGCCGTGGCGGCGCGAGTATGATGAAGAGGCCTTGAAACAAGGGTTGGCGCCGCCAACACGCGTGGATTCCTGTATGCATTCGTCTCAATGACGTATAACATTCGTTATATTTCATTCATGTGAAACTTGTACAGGTACACGGAGCACCCATCTCGAAGAAGATAGTTCCGCCCATATATACCCTGGGTACCCTACCCTGGGTACCCTGGGTACTTAGGATGATGCTTTTTTTTTTTTTTTTTTTTTTGCGCCCCCGGGATATGTGCCTGGCAGGGAACCCGCAACTGCACCCTCTCCAGGCGGCGTTTTGCAAGCATGACTGAGAGCAAAAGTTCGAAACAAACCTCAACTCATCATCGATCATGCTCCCGGGTAGGCGACGCTCGTGTGAGTGCATTAAGTACCATTGTACGAGAACCGTACCGTACTGCGCTAACCCCACACGAGGCCAGTGTTGGAGTTTTACCAACTAAAACCTTCCAGTGACATGCAAACAAACATGAATGCATTCCCGGCACTAACCAAGAAAGGTCTGCCCTACCCGTCCGGGCGTCGACCCATTCGAGAAATGCGAGAAGGACCAAGGCCCATCTCACGGAGCAAAACATTTCGGGAGTGCGATACATGAACTACAAAGAAAGCAATATGAGGGAGGGCTTGGCGCCATAACTGGAAAAACCTCCCATTTCCTGTAAAATGGGTGGCGCCATGGAGGGAAGGGGGGACACCGCCTAAAAGTAAGGCATTTATATCTTCGGGGGATGTAGCGAAACGACGCACAAAACCATTAAAATCTGGGGCTAGCGCCCCAAAATTACGACGGTGGCATTCCCACCGTGGGCATTCAAGCAAAATATGTTCTATAGATTCAATAACATCCCCGCCGCATGCAGGACAATGATGGAGAAAACGTCGAGGCATGGCATGAATGCGGGCAAGACGACGGGCTGTGGGAAATACACGCGTACGCAATTGAATCATAATGTGTAACCCTGCAACGGCCCCCGCGGGAATGCCCGTGCCGTATTGTGGCAATGGGTTCCCAACATATGAGGCGTGGGAATAAATACTCCACGTATTAGTACATGCCGACGATGATGTCTCGTAACGACCCCATACCGCTGCTTAAACTAGGTTAGAGGCCACGCGTGGTTGCAAAGACCTCCAAGCGGGTGGGACGCGTACGTTTTGGGCTAATTCCGCACTTGCCCTAGCAAAACGATCAAGCCACCGCACGGTCCCAGACGTCCAAGTATTTGGGCGCATACGACTAGGTTGGCGCACTAGATCGCTTATGCATGAATTTAGGGTGGGCGCTT
This sequence comes from Tetraselmis chui, assembly GCA_026401115.1. Lineage (NCBI taxonomy): Eukaryota > Viridiplantae > Chlorophyta > Chlorodendrophyceae > Chlorodendrales > Chlorodendraceae > Tetraselmis > Tetraselmis chui. The sequence goes on from JAPMLY010000836.1 coordinate 141,259, forward strand.
TAAGGAATGCCCTAGTCCTAGCCGCTGCTGCCATTGCTTCTATGGGTGCTATTCCTAGCTCCCGTAGTAGTGGCGCTGTGGCTACCCCCTTAGGATGATGCCTTATGTCACACTGAGAAAGCAGTGCCTGAACAATATAGCCATTTACCCGATGGCAAGTTTTGCAAAATGTATCAGCTTGCTTGCAAACTGGCCAAAAGACCACCACATGCGTGGTGTGGCAGCTTGCTTGTCGAGAGTTAATTGCTGACACAAATCTGTTTTGTTCTGCTGTTGCTTCTGCATGTGGTAGTACAGGTGGAGAGAGATGGAAGATGCTTCACTGTTAAGTGTTTAACAGTAGATTGTTAACAAACAAAGGGGGTGGATTAAACGGCTATGTCACCTCCCTCCATTGCACTAGGCTTGAATTGCTCTAGCCTAGCTAGCTTGCACATATTCTCGCATTGTCCTCGTGCCATGCGCTAGGGCTCTCATAACGGTTCAAACAGACTAGCGAAGCTTCTCGTCTATCTCGGGAAATCATACGAGCGCGTCATATGGCTAGTTAGATTAAATGTGCATACATGTACGTACCGGGAGTCACTAGTAGTGTAGTGTTTAAGCATTACCCTCGCTAATTGCAGTCGTGGCGACGTACCCGCGTTGTAGACCTTTTCGATGGAGAAGCACGGATCAAATTAGTAACGAATACGTGTACAATGTCCTACAATGTACTGTTGCATGAAAGTATTCGCCACACTCGGACCCTCCCTCTTGACAAACAAATGAGGTCAGTCACGAGACTAACCTCCGTTGGTTTGGATCTTCTATTGAAGCATTTACGTCTCGCATCCTTGCACAACTCCATACGCACACTGTTCAATGGCTACATCATATCCTACTTGTATACCGCATCAAATCCCGCACGACCTCTCGCCGCGCCTCCACACATTGAACCTTCACACGCCCCTAATAACTGCACGCCGCTGTCACCTCGTCTCGCACACTCCCCCGGAGGGGGGGGGGGGGGGGGGGGGGGGGGGGGTGCAAAACCCCCGAACGCCCTTTGGAGAGGTTGGAGTACGGTGGTTAACGGGCTAGCCCTGACTTGTAAGTTATATGTATGGTATTGTTGGGAGGGCCCAAAGACAGCAACCGGCGCATACGGCAATTGGTGTAAACCGGCGCATGCGGTACATGTTGTAAACATTTTCAATTTTAATTTCAACTACGCAAGCATCGCTGCCTCCCATGAGGCCATGACGCCGCGATGCCCGCGCACTCCAAGCTTCTTTGCGCTAGCCATCGCGGTACCGGATAGGCGGGTACGCTGCACATGAAACTTTTTAGAGCGATGGCCGCGCAAAACTATGCGATGTCCTCGTCGGCGTGCTTGATGAGCCGGCTTTGACCAACCTCCTCACCGCCGCCTTCCTCACCCTCCTCGCACACACCGTCCGCGCCTTGAAATTGAAATTGAAATTGTTTGCAACATGTAACAAAATTAACCGGCTGCTATCTCTGTGCCCCCCCTGCTTGTGCCTATTGGACTTATTTAGCTAGGGGCTAGACCGTGAACCACTAATCCCAACCTCTCCACTGGCAGTGTCGATACCGTCTAAAACATAAGCGTAACCATGTATTACTTATTTTTGATCTATACGTATTGTTCTGGATACAGTATGAAATAAACGGCGCCCGCCGGCGGCGCAACGGCGGCGGCCCCGGAGAGGGGTGCGCTCGCAGGCCCGTCGGCACCTACCTCTACCTCCACGCGGTGGGCGCTGGTAACCCCATAGCCGTGCCATGCCTGGCACGGTAGGGGGCTGAACGAGGTACCGACAGCTGCGATCCGCGGGATCAGCAGCTGTCGGGAAGCCATGGACGGAGGGTTTTGGAAAAACATAATATCCGTACACCGGCACAGGGATTTCCCGCTCGGCCTGTCCGATATGTCTTTTCCGCGACTAAATACTCGCAGATACTCTCCCGACGATGGGGCGGGGGCGGCGTTTGCGAAATACTTTTTTGGCAAAGAAGGGTACGGACGGATCAGCGGAAGGGCGAGGGTGTCGGAGCTCGCGGCGGACAACTGGGAAGCAGCGCTAGGGCACGGCGCTCGCCGGCAGTCGCCAGCCTTGCGAGAGCCTCAAGTCTCCACTGGGGGCGAGGCCTAATGCTCCGCAGGACGGAGGTGGGTCGCAGCCGGAGGAGCGGCACGGTCTGGCGGCGGCGGTCATTAGGATCGCCCGCCGCCGGAAAAGCCCGGTATGGGGGGTTTTTTGGAAAAATTCCCGTACCCACTATCTTTTGAGGACCGGCGACTCGATCCCTGTCTTCTTCCAACCCTTTCCCTAGTCGGTACCCGGTTATCGATAGGCTGCCTCAGGCAGTGTGCCTAGGGTTATCGTAACGGCACACTGCTCGTAAAGGCAGCCCCCTAACAACGTAAACCACCGGGGGAGGGTACGGACGGCCACAGCGCGATCAGATAGGTGTTGGAAACAGGCGGGAAAAGGAGAGGGGACATGAGAAAATCTGGCTCGGGGGCAGTAGGGCCAGCCGGACACCGTCTGCAGCCTAGTTATTTTCTCTTCTCAGCCCCCGAAGGAGGAGAGAAGACTAGGCTAGGTGGCGAGCTGCGTCGGAAGGAGCGGCTAATACCTCGGGCGGGGTTGAGCATGGATCGAGGCGAGACCGACGACGATCTATGCGAGGGGGGTTTTTCACCTGCCTTTTCCCCCCTATCTCCGGCACGACCGGAGTCGCACAGGAGCCGAGGTCAGGCATGTTCGCCTCGACCAGCTCACGCTGAACAGCCTTGCTGATCAGCGACCCCGCAGCGGCTAGAGCAAGCCGCGTATCGTGGAGAATAGCGACATTTTATATTTCATATTGTATCCAAAAAAAAACACGTATAGATCATAAAATCATAAATATCTGGATACGGGTATGTTTTAGACGGTATCGTTCATGCCATTGGAGAGGTTGGGATTAGTGGTTCACGGTCTAGCCCCACGCTTCTAAGTCAAGCTAGGCGTAGCATAAGGGGGGGGCCAGAGACAGCAGCCGGTTTTTACTGGTATTGTTGTGTTTAATTTCAAATTTCAAATTTCAATTTATGAAATTTACCCTAGGGCACGTTTTGCCAAAGATGTCAGCTTGCTTACAATTTGGCCAAAATACACCCACAGACAGGGTCTGGGGGTCGATTAGCGCAGGATTATAGGGATGGGTGGGTGGGTTCGCGCGAAGCCTAGATTGGCTGAGCGCGAAAGCAGAGAGTGCCTAGGCTCGTGGCTAGCTACGGCTTATAAGGCACGGGCTAGCTAGAGCTGACCGTTGGGGAAGTCGTTGGTCGTTGGCTGCGTCTAACTGTTCGGGCAAGGTGGTTGCCCTGCAGGCGAGACGCGCCGATATTAACGGTACCAGTAACCGCTAGAGTTACTGTCACGTACACATGATATTGGATATGCAAACCTCTAGATTCAAATCAATCTGACCATTTACCCTAGGGCACGTTTTGCCAGTAACCTAAAGCCAAAGGCTTGCACAGCCAGAATTAGTGTTGCGGGGGGGACGGAGTGAGCCAGCCGAAGAACCGCCAAGCAGCAGGTGATGGGGTCATGGTTGGGTCAATATATTTGCCTTCGGTCACAGAGCTGTTCTTGGCCCAGCCACCCATAAATTTGATTACGGGGAGGGGCGCGCCGATGCAGCTGGCAGCGGACGCCGCGCCTTTGCGTAGGCTGTGCGACGTCCATTTAAAGCCGGCGGGCGCGGACGAGTGGACTGTGAGGAGGGCGAGGGAGAGCCAGGCGGAGATGGTGGACGCGGCGCCCCACTCGGTGGAAGGTTCGGAAGGTGAGCAGCTCCAAAAGGCGAGTGGGGGTGGCGTGTTGTAGAATTTGTTGCAGAAGGTCGCGCGCTGCTCCGTGTAGTAGACGAGCAGGTCTGCCAAGACGGGGTTAGCTGCTACAGGGATAGCGATGACAGGTTTTTCGGCCGCGTCGCGGCGCTGGTCCCCTTTAGATTTGCGCACGAATAGGCAGATTTGTTGAGAGGGCCTGTCGACCACTAGGTCGCCGGTCTGGCAGCGGGCGCCGGTTTCGGCGCGGCAGAAAAACATGTAATTGACACACACCGCTAAACAGGCTCTGAAGCGCTGCATCTGAGGGAGGGAAGCAGGGGTCCACGCGAAAGTTCCGTGTAGGGTGTTGGCGGCGTGTAGGATGTCCAGAGCGACTTGTGCGGGTAGCGGGAGGCGAGCGGTGGTGGGCAGCAGGCGGTGCTGTAGCATTTCGAGTCCACGGCGGGCGTCCGCCAGGAGTTCGCCCACGGCGATAGGTTGGCGCCGGTGGTCGCGGAAGAACTTGTTAATTGCGGAGAAGTAAGGCTGCAGCGAGCTGGCAGCGACCGTTCCCGAGAGGGCAAGCCAGGCGGTGTAGCGGACCATCGTGGCCGGCGTGGCCTGTAGCGGGGCGATATTTTCCTCTGCACAAAAAATAAAAAACTGTCGGATTGCGCTCTGGTAGCTCGAGTACGTAGAGGGCGCTAGCGAGTTGCTGAGTAGGGCAACCGCTGTAACCCCGAGCTTATCTGAACCTAGGAGGTCTTGAAAAGTTTCAGCCAGTTCGGAGGACCAGGGCGACTGTGCTGCTCCGCGGCGTAATCCGTAGCGCGGCGGTCCTGTACGCAGAGGGAGGACGTGCTGTACATGAGTATTTAATCGGTCCGGGCGTATCGCCCGGCCAATCGCACCGCGTCGCGTGTAGAGCCAAGAGGGGGTGCTAGTCGAAAAGCCACGATGCTCCAAGCGGGAGGTCCGACCCCTTCTCGCTTGCCTAGCCTGCCGGGGAAGAACAGGTTGCGGGACGCTGGGAAGTGTACGGTCTCGGTGGCCAAGCGGGCGAACGCGTGGTACCACGTTTTGTTCCGCCAGTAGGGGGCGATGACAGTCGCCGCGGCTTGAGCTTGTTCGAGTTTCGCGGCGAGTGCGGGTAGGGCAGACCAAGGGGGGTTGCAGTAGTTGTTCTCGCGTTTCCACGCCGCGTCGGGGAGGTGTAGGCAGTCGATGTCCTCGCACAAGGGGTCGCGCCAGCGGGCGTTGAAGCGTGGCAGTTGCGTGTTGAGCATAGAAGCGAACCGGTCGATTGTATGCGGGCCCCACCGGAGCTGAAGGTGGTTGAAGAGTTGAGGGTTTAGCTGCCAGTCTTCGGAGTCCAGCTCGCGGCTGAGTGTGTCGGCCCAGACGTTGGCGGCTGACCGGATGTAGCGTGGGCGGATGTGGATGTCGTTGGTGTCGAGTAAGAACCACAAACGCCGTAGCTCCGTCATCATGACGGGTGACCGGGACGTTAGCTTGGTTAGGACGGCGACCACGGCAGTGTTGTCCTCGTGGAGGAGGACTTGTCGTCCTCGGAGTTGCGGTAGAAAGGATTCGACCGCGTGCCTGACTGCTCGAAGTTCCTTCCACGTAATGTGTTGGAGGCGGTCGGGGGCGCTCCAAAACCCGCGGGCTTGGTAATTGGCGTCCTCGTTGAGGACGGCTCCCCACCCGTAGTCGCTCGAGTCGGCGTGTAAGTAGGCGGTCTCGACGGGCTTGTAGATCGACCGGCCGTTGTGTTGGGAGGGTACCGTGCGCCACCACTCGAGGTCGCGTCGGAGTTGGTGGGTGAGGCGCACGCGTCCCCCCCAACCGGTACGGGTAGCCAAGACGTTGTGGAGCTCGCGCAAAAAGAATCGGGCGGGCGCGATGGCGAGGTAGAGGAATTGCGCTTTTCCCGCGAAGGCTGCGAGTTGGCGTGTGGGTAGCCATCGTGCGTTGGACGCTGCTCGTCCGAGCAAGGCCGAAGCGTGTTGTGCGAGGTGTAGCAGTTTTGCGGGTGGGGCGCGAAACTCGCCGCGTAGTAAGTCCACCGTGAGGCCCAAGTGGTCGCCGACTTGCGTTGGCGTCCATACACCTTTCTTGGGGTTGCGTTGTAGGCCGAGGCTGTCGAGCAGGGCTTGGACGCGCTGCCGGAGTATGAGGGCCTCGTCGTAGGAATCCGCCAAGAAGAGGAAGTCGTCCATGTAGGGGAGTAGTCGGGTTCCTCGCCATCGCGCGTTCCGGAGGAAGCGCTTGGACGGGCGGCGCGGGCCGGCCGGTGTAGATGCGGGCGTGGGAGGAGGAGGGCGGCGGAGGTGGTTCGTAAACACTTGAGTGAGCTTGCAAAAGTAGTAGGCGGAGCCCGACCACCCCATGGGGAGGCATGCGAGGCGCCATAGGGTGCCGCGGTAGTTGACCGTGAAGTAGTCGCGGTCCTCCTCCCGGATGCCAAGGGTGTAGTACCCATCGGTGAGGTCGAGTGAGACGAAGTAGTCCCCCGGTCGAGATAGATGGCGGAGGTGCTTGAGGGTCTCGCAAGTCATGTTGAACGTTGAGCAATAGCGGTTGAGTTCTCGAAGGTCGATGATCAAGCGCCATTGATTGCATCCGGGTTTTGGCACCAAGAACATCCGGGAGACGTAGCGGGGGTTCGTAGAGCGCTCCCATGCGCCGCAAGCCTCGAAGCGTGGTAGTTCCGAGTTGAGAAACTCGAGTTGGTCGGGTGTGGCGTCTAGCATGGAGATGCCGTGGTTGAACGGCTTGGGACGTAGGCCGTGCTTGAACTTCACACGTACGCCGTGGCGGATCCAACCTAGGACTTGGCCGCTCGCGCCGATGCGCTCCCACTCCCGCCATTTTCGACGTACGCGGTGGCGCATGAAGGAAGATGTCGGGGAGCAGGAATCGGCGCGGCGGGCCACACCATCATTTCTTGCTCGGGGTTTTAGCCGGGTCGGTCGGCTTGGGGGGGGGGGGCGGCTCGTGCCGCGGCTGCTGCTGCGGCAGCGGCCTTGCGTTTTTCGGCGGCGGCTTTGCGGGTGCGAGCGTCGGGGCCGGTGGGCTTGTCCGGCGTGACCTTTGCGAAAGCGGCGCCGGCGGCGGCCTTGCTGGCGGCGTGTAAGCTGACTTCAAGCGTGCGGTCGACGAAAGCTTGGCGTAGCGCGTCCAATGTGCCGGAGACCGCGGTAGGGCGCGGTCGGCAAAAGCGCTCGTGTGCCAATTCGGCAAACACGCGGTCCGCATCTGTGCTCGCTTGTCCGCCCTTGGTGAGGCGGAGGAAGCCCAGTCTAGTACGGGCGGCCTCCTCCGTCGCTGCGTGGGTGCGATGGCCCGCTCGGATGAGGGCAATCGCTGCCGCCTGCTCTGTAGGTAGAGGTGGGCCGTGCGACAACGTGTCCAAAGCCTCGCCAATTGCCGCGTTGGCGCAACTGTCGAAGAAGGCATAGCACCCGATGTGTAGGTACTCGTCGTATGCCGCTTGGGTGCGTTTGTCGCTTAGGGCGCGGGCGGTGTCGTCCGTGAGAGTCCACAGACGTGGCTCCTCGACGTCTCGAGGGGGACGTTCGAGGCCGGCCGGGATGACTTCGCCGTAGTAGGTGAAGTCGACGAACTCGGCCGCGGCGGGGTCGGGTTCGTCGTCGAGCAGGTCGATAGGTGGCTCGGGGGCCGCCTTACCACCCTCCGTCGCTGTTGCGTCGGCGGGAATGGACTGCTGTGGATCAGTAGGAGCAGGTGTAGCTGTGGTGCGTTGGAGCTGGGCGAGTAAGGCAGCGTTAGCCGCCAAAAACTGTTCCGTTATCCGTTGTTCCGATGCTAAAACTGCCGTACGAATCTGTTCGGCTGTGCGTTGTTCGAGTGAGGTAGCGTGAGGGTCGGCCGCTGCGGCGGATGTAGACTGCTCAGGCTGCATATTGGGGAATTGCGTAGCTGAACGAGGGGAAGTGTCGCGTGACGCTCGAGTGCGCATGGGACGAAAGTAAGATTGACACCCTACTCGACTACGAGAGTCGAGACTGCATTCGCGCGAAGCCTAGATTGGCTGAGCGCGAAAGCAGAGAGTGCCTAGGCTCGTGGCTAGCTACGGCTTATAAGGCACGGGCTAGCTAGAGCTGACCGTTGGGGAAGTCGTTGGTCGTTGGCTGCGTCTAACTGTTCGGGCAAGGTGGTTGCCCTGCAGGCGAGACGCGCCGATATTAACGGTACCAGTAACCGCTAGAGTTACTGTCACGTACACATGATATTGGATATGCAAACCTCTAGATTCAAATCAATCTGACCATAAAAAGTGTCTCCACGATACGCGGCATGCTCCATTTTTCCATTTTGTCATGTCCCATGTCCTTGATCCGTCTGATTCCAACACCTAAATTTAAATTGAAATTGAAATTGTTTACAACATGTACCGTATGCGCCGGTTTACACCAATTACCGTATGCGCCGGTTGCTGTCTCTGGGCCCTCCCAACTATGCCATACAAGAAACTTACAAGTCAGGGCTAGACCGCTAACCGCCTTAATCCAACCTCTCCAAGGGTGTTCGGGGGTTTTACTCCCCCCCGGAGAGTGTGCGATGCGGGGGGACGGATGCGTGCAGTTAGGGGCGTGCGAAGGTGCAGTGTGCGGGGGCGCGGCGAGTGGTCGTGTGGGATTTGATGCGGTATACAAGTTGGAGATGGTGTAGCCAGTGGATAGTGTGTGTGTGTGTGTGTGTGTGTGTGCGGAGTTGTGTAAGAATGCGAGATGTGTCGAGTCGTGCTTTGGAGATGAGTTTGTCAGGAGGGTCGACGCGGAGGGTGAGGAGAGAGGTGAGACTTGCGATGGTGGATGAGTGCGGTGTGCCCGTGCGGCTCATGACGATGGGGAGGATGTCCACCTCGGTACTTGGCCAGTGGTTGCGGATGGCATTTGCGAGGGGTGTGTATTTGGCTCGAATCAAGTGCGTTGTTTGGGAGAGGTTGTGGTCTGTGCAGTACTTCCACTCCCCTATCTGAACTTTCTTGATGGATGAGTATCGGCGGCGGCCGTTTGTGTGACCAATGAATCGAGGCTCGAGGAGACGGATGAAATCGGGTTTGTGCGCCGAGGGTCGTAGCGCGGGGGGGAGAATCTCATGGGGGAGGATGGCGGGGCACGAGGTTAGGGAGTCGGGCAATAGACCTTCGTCAGCAGCAACAAGGCGGGTAGGCATGTGGGTGGGGTAAGGGGGGTGACAGTCGAGAGGGGTGTGGGTGGGAGTGGGGGAAGTTAATGATTTGATGGGTTTGTTGCCGAAGTCTGCAGTGATGGTCTCCCATCGTCCGCCGTTGTGGCGTTCTAGTAGGGAGATTAGGAGTTGTAGCGCGCTGTTGTGGCGGTCATGTCTTAGGCCAGACATGGTGGGGCAGTTACCGGCCATGTGTCCGTTGCTAGTGAATTGACCGCACATGGGGCAGCGCAGGGTGGGGTTGTGTGTGAGGAGGCGGGTGTTGTGGACCCCCCACAGGAATTCTTGCTTGTGGGTGAATTGGATGTTGGTGAGTGTTGTGTGTTTTTTGTGGAAATAGAAGTCGGCGCCGTCCTCCGCGGCGCGGGCGAGGAGGGCACCGTGTTTGGATGCTTGCGAGAGGGGTGTGTATGTGCGTTTGGTGTTGTAGGTGTGAGCGTCAGCTTTGAGGTTGGTGTATATGTAGGGTATGGGTTCCCCTAGGGTTTGTGGAATGAGGGTGTATAGCCAGGTCCAGCGGCCTATCGACACGTCAGAACCTGTGGTGTAAGTTGCGTCGGGTAGGTGTCCATCCGCGATTTGGTTAGCTAGAGTGTCTGCGAGGTCGTTTCCTAGGGAGTGGTTGTGTGTTTTAATTTTGCCGAGGTGTGTGCGGATGCTTGCGTCGCAGCGGGTTTTGAGGGTGTGTGCGATGGAGAGGAGTGTGTCGCGGTGGATGTTGTGTATGTAAGCTGAAGGGCAGTTCAGGTAGCCTTGTATGAGGCGGAGGGAGCACGCACTGTCAGTTAGGAGGTGGGTATGGCCAAGTTGGAGACCTATGTCAATGCCTGCTAATTCAGCGCGATTGATAGTGTGGGAGGGAGGGGTAGAGGTCACCAGAATTTTGATGCGGGTGTCCGAGGCGGGGTGGGTGGCGGCTGCTCCGAGGGGGGAGTTGCCTCCCTTCTTGGAGCCGTCTTTGTAAACGAAGTCCTGCCAGTTCCAAGCAAGAATTCCTCTCATGGGGGGGGGGTATGTTAGTTGCATGCGTTCCTGGAGGGGGTAGGTAAGGGGGTGAGTGGGGTTGGGGGGGAGGTGGTAGATGCATGCTGAGTGTGGTGAGTAGGAGTCGGTGAAGTGTGGAGGTGGGATGGTGATGGTGATAGTGGGGTTGGGGAGGTGTGTGTCGTAGATAGACTCGAGAGTGTTGTGGAGTGCGGTCATGGCTGTGTGTGAGGGTAGGGTGGAGAGGGCTAGGGGGTTAGCGACGAGGTAGATGTCGACCATCCGGCGTGTTCCGAATGGGGTGGGGGTGGGGTGGCCAGTGTGTTGGTCGGGGGGTAGGAAGGTGTTCGCGTCGTTGGGAAGGGTGTAGAGGTGGTGTGTGTATGGGGAGTTGATGTACTTGGAGTGGCGGTATGGTGTGTGTTCCCATCGGGGGAGTATGAGGATGGTTGCGCTGGGTGTGTGAGAGGTTGTGAGGTGTGCGCTGGTGATTGCGTGTTCCATGGCGCGGCGCATGCATTCGTGGTCGTATTCAGGGTTGGCGATGTTGGTGCCGTGCCATGCGTGTGGGGCATTGCTGCCGCTAGATGAGAAGACTATGTCTTCATTCGGGGTATAGGGGGTGGTAGGTGTGAGAGTGAAGGGATTTATTGAGGGGGTCGGAGTAGAGTTCTGTATGGATGTGAGATGTGTGGCGGAGAGGTATTAGGAGGTCCTCTCTAGTGGCCCATCTATTACGGGTGGTGATGGCGGGTGAGGGTGAGTGGATTTTTAAGCGGGAGCCTAGGCGAGTAAGGAGGTGGTAGACCTCCTCTTCGAACGTGTGCTACAAGAGGTCGGGGCGGAAGATGTGAAATAGGTGGCGGACGCGGGGGCCGTTAAGGGTGGTGACCGCGCGGCCGTCGTGAGTGCATAGTATGGTGGTGTCGTATAGTGATGGGTGTGTGTGGATGGCGAATTTACCGGTAGGGAGCATGTCCAG
>JAPMLY010000837.1:0-25000 GCA_026401115.1 Tetraselmis chui
CATCACTCCATGACACAACCATACTATGCACCCCCGACGGCCGCGCGGTAACCACCCTTAACGGCCCCCGCGTCCGCCATCTATACCAACTCTTTCGCCCCGACCTCTCCGACCATACATTCGAAGAGGAGGTCTACAACCTCCTCACTCGCCTAGGCTCCCGCTCTGAAATCCACTCTCCTACACCCGCCACCACCACCCGCAACAGATGGGCCACCAGAGAAGACCTCCTCTCGGCTCTCCGTCACACATTCCACATCCAGACAGAACTCTACTCAGACCCCCTCAATAAATCACTCCACTCGCACACCTACCACTCACTCTACCCCGAAGACATAGTCTTCTCATCCAGCGGCAGCAATGCCCCACACTCATGGCAAGGCACCAACATAGCCAACCCCGAATACGACCACGAATGCATGCGCCGAACCATGGAACATGCAATCACCAGCGCACACCGCACAGCCTCACACACCCCCAGCGCTACCATCCTCATACTCCCCCGTTGGTAACACACCCCATACCGCCACTCCAAGTATATCAACTCCCCCTACACACATCACCTATACACCCTTCCCAATGACGCGAACACCTTCTTACCCCCAGACCAACACACAGGCCACCCCACCCCTACCCCATTCGGAACACGCTGGATGGTCGACATCTACCTAGTAGCTAACTCCCTCGCACTCCCCACCCTACCCTCACACACTGCCATGACCGCACTCCACAACACCCTCGAATCCATATACGACACACACCTCCCGAACCCCACCATCACCATCCCACCTCCATACCTCACAGACTCCTACTCACCTCACTCCGCAGGCATATACTACTTCCCCCCCAACCCCACTCACCCCCTTACCTACCCCCTCAAAGAACGCACACAACTAACATACTCCCCCACCAGAGGCACTCTTGCTTGGAACTGGCAGGACTTCGTATACACAGACGGCTCGAAAAAAGGAAGCAGCTCCCCTCTAGGGGCCGCAGCCACCCACCCAGCCTCGGACACAAACGTCAAAATCCTGGTGACCTCTACCCCTCCCTCCCATACAAGGATACCTTAACTGCCCCTCCTCATTGACATAGGCCTCCAACTAGGCCATACCCACCTCCTAACTGACAGTGCGTGCTCCCTCCGTCTCATACAAGGATACCTTAACTGCCCCTCCGCTTATAAGCACAACATCCACCGCGACACACTCATCTCCATCACACGCACCATCATAACCCGCTGCAACGCAGGCATCCGCACACATCTCGGAAAAATTAAAGCGGATAGCAACACAACCACTCACTCGGCAACGACCTCGCAGACGCACTCGCTAACCAAGTAGCAGATGGTCAAACACCAAACACCACATACAACACAGGCTCGGAAGTGTCCATCGGTCACTGGACCTGGCCTTACACCCTCATACCACAGACTCAAGGGGCACCCACACCATACATATACACAAACCTCAAAGCCGACGCACACACCCACAGCTGCAAACGCACACTTACACCCCTCTCACAGACATCCAAACACGGCGCCCTCCTCGCCCGCGCCGCGGCAGACGGCGCCGACTTCACCTTCCACAAAAAACTCACAACACTCACCAACACCCAATTCACCCACAAACAAGAATTCATATGGGGCGTCCACAACACCCGCCTCCTCACACACAACCCCACCATGCGTTGTCTCATGTGTGGCCAATTTACCAGCAATGGCCACATGGCCGGTGACTGCCCATCCATGTCTAGCCTAAGACAGGACCGTCACAACAGCGCGCTCCAACTCCTACTATCCCTCCTGGAACGCCACAACGGAGGTCGCTGGGAGACTATCACTGCAGACTTCGGTAACAAACCCATCAAGTCTTTCACCCGCCCCACCCCCACCTACACCCCTCTTGACTGCCACCCCCCGCACCCCACCCACATGCCCACCCGCCTTGTTGACGCAGACGAAGGTCTCTCGCCCGACTCCCTAACCTCGTGCCCCGCTATCCTCCCCCCCGAAGTCCTCCCGCCTGCACTGCGACCCCCGGCGCACAAACCCGATTTCATACGCCTCCTTGAACCTCGCTTCGTCGGTCACAACAACGGCCGCCGCCGATACTCATCTATCAGGAAAATACAGATAGGGGAGTGGAAGTACTGCACCGACCACAACCTCTCACACACAGCTAGCTTAATTAGGGACAAATACACACCCCTCGCAAATGCCATCCGAAACCACTGGCCAGGTACCGAAGTCGACATCTTACCCATAGTCATGAGCCGCACGGGCACTCCGCACTCGTCCACCATCGCAAGTCTCACCTCTCTCCTCACCCTCCGCACCGACCCTCCCGACAAACTAGTCACCAAAGCACGACTCGACACATATCGCATCCTTACTTCACTCCATGCACATACCGTCCAATGGCTGCATTATCTCCTCCTTATCTACCGCACCAAATCACGCACGACCACTCGCCGAGCCTCCGCATAAAGCACCTCCCCAAGCCATTCTTGCACACCGCTCTTAAACCGCTTCAGACCCTCCCCGGGGGGGGAGTAAAACCCCCGACCACACTTGGAGAGGTTGGACATAGGTGGTTCACGGTCTAGCCCTGACTTGTAAGTTCCCTGTTTGACATAGTTGGGAGGGCCCAGAGACAGCAGCCGACGCATCCGGCTTTTTGGCGAAAAACCGGCGCATACGGTACATGTTGTAAACAATTTCAATTTCAATTTCAAAATACCTTGTACATAAGCACTAGGCAACAGGATGCTAGTGCTAACAACCCACCTCCGGGGCCGCCGCCGCTGCGCCGCCGGCGGGCGCCATGTGGCTCTAAACTAAGCCGTCAAACTGAAAACGCGGTAAATTTCCGACAAATATTGCATGCCGTGCATCACTTCCAACTTCAGCCGGCCTTAGTCTATGAGGATAGTGAAGAAGCAATCAAAATGGCCAACAACCCCATTATGGCTTGCAAAATAATAAGGCACGTCAATATCAAGCACTACTACCCCCGAGAACTTGCGGGTGCACAGACGATCCTTGTGGTGCGCATCGAGACTTGCAACATGCTGGCGGGTTGGCTGATGAACGCGCCGCCGGATCGCGAGCACGCGATGCTATTCAAGCGATGCATGGCACCACCGGTCAATAACATATTAAGGACAAACAGGTTACGGACGATGACCTACATGGGCGATTATAGTATTCATGAGGAGTGCAACAACGTTCACGTGCACAAGTCTAAATCATACCCGACAACAATTTGATTTCACTTCTTGATTTGTTTACATTATTGAAATATACTTTGTCGCTAATCTCCACGAGAAACGCGGCTTGCTCCAACCATTGCGATTGCGATGATTACCCAAGAGGTCAGCATGCGCTTTTCGAGTCGAGCCTAACTTACCTATGCTCATGTGTGACTCTGGTCGTGCGGAGGTGGGGGGAAAGGCAAGCGAAATCCCCCCGCGTTAAAGTCGTCGACGGTCCCGTTTAGATCCACACACACCATCATCCGAGATAGTCGTTACTCCTCCCGTCGCAGCTCGCCTCCTTGCCTAAGCTTCCCTGCTCCTTCGAGGGCTGGGAAGAAAATAAGGCCATAGCCTCATACGGTGTCCGGCAGGCGCTCCAACCTCCGTACCAAAATATATCATGTCCCCGGTCCTTCACCGTATGTTTTCTAACATATGTATGATCGCGTTGAATCCGTCCGTACCCTCCTCCATTGGTTTGCGCTCCTAGGGGGCCGCATGTACGAATAGTGTGCTGTCGCGATAACCCTAGGCACACTGCCATAGGCAGCCTATCCATAACCGGGTATCGACTAGGAGATGGAGGGGTTGGTCGAACATATGGACCGAGGCGCCGTCCTCAAAATATGTTGGGTACGGAACTTTTGTTTAAGTGAAACCTTCCATACCGGGATTTTTCGGCGGCGGCGGACCATGAGGACTTCCACCGCCACACTGTGCCGCTCCTCCGGATGCGACCCGCCTCGTGCTTGCTTCGCGTCGTGCCTCACCTCATGGGAAGCTTGACATCCAGATGGGTAGTCGGCGTCTAGCGAGCGCCCTTCCATGACGCTGCTTCCCACATGTCCACCGCAAGCTCCAACACCTACCTTCCACCGTACATATATCCGTACCAAACACCTCATGCGATACATGTCCCGCTACCTCAGCATGAGAGTATCCAAGGAGTATCCAACCTTGAAAGTAATATTGGACTGTCCGAGCGGGAGATCGTTCCTTTGGTTGTACAAATACCAGTCTTAAAAGTCCTCCGTACCTATGCTTCTCGACAACTGCGGATCGCACGGATCACGGCTGCCGGATTCACCCCACCTAGCCCCAACGGCCCAGCCGTATCACGTGGCACGGCGATAGGGCTACCAGCTCCCATCACGAGATTGGGGTGAGTGCCGACGGGCATACGAGCGCAACCCCCTCCCGTTCGGGGGTGCTCGCCAGCCAATGCTAGCCATCGCTTGCGTGTCGAAAGGGGCCTACCTTGCCTTTGCTCACGTGCGACCATGGCCGTGCCGGAGCTTGGGGGAAATGTATGCAAAAAATCCTCGTTCAAGTCCTCGACGGCCCCGATCCGACTTGCACACCTCGTCTTAGACACTGTTGCTCATGCCGACGCAATATTCCACCTAGCTTTGGCTTTCTCTCCCCTTCGGGGGCTAGGAAGGAAAGGAAGGCCTTAGCTTCGGACGATATCCGGTTCGCGCTCCTGCCTTTGCGCCAAACTCCCCCCCCCCCTTGCCGTCACCCGCCGCCGTTGCGGCGCCGGCGGGCGCATGCAATGGCGAATCACAGTCCAAGATGAGTCCCATATTTCCACACATCAGCGTGCATGTAACGACATGCGTGTTCATATATAACAACTATTGTTAGCGACAACAATTTCCCGCAACAAGTGCAGATTCTACGAGGTCCTACTGCAAGTGCTATACATGAAGGGGAATGCTTTCAATTTGTACGCAACTGCCCCCCGCATCTGCCCCTTATCCAACTCTATCTCTTCACAACATTCCTTCCTTCATCTCAAACTCATACTTCCCGTCCTCTTTTACTTTTCAACATATAGTGTTAATATCGACACAAAATTCCCGTAGGACAGTCGTGCAAAGTCAATGAATTCAAATACATGGAAGTAATGTCGACGAGGTGGACGCAACTTAAACACATAGTAGTAGGGCGACACGAGCTTTTATTAATATGTTGTTTAGGTGACGGTCTTCTTCAAACAAGGGTGGAGGGTGGAGAGCTTCCTTTTCATAATATAATACCTTTGGAGAACTGTCTAAAGTACTGCTAGCTACCTCACAATCGATCTCCCCATTGAACCTTAAGACTACAAACCCTATATCTCAATAAACAAAAGCCTCCTCGTAATGTTATTGCCTTGCAGCATGATTGCTCACGACCTCAAAGTTTGTCGTTTGAGGCGCCCGCTGGCGGTGCAGCGGCGGCGGCCTCGGAGCGGGGTGCGCCCGCAGGCCCGTCGGCACCTATCTCTACCTCCACGCAGTGTGAGCTAGTAACTATGTAGCCGTGCTATGCTTGGCATGGTAGGGGGTTAAACGAGGTACCGGCAGCTGCAATCCGCGTGAGCAACAGATGCCGGGAAACAATGTACGGAGGGTTTTGGAAACCAAAATACCCGTCCACCAACACTACGATCTCCCACTCGGCCAGTCCGATATGTCTCTTCGCAATTGAATACTTACATACACTCTCCCGATAAGGAGGCGGGGGTGGTGCCTATGAATGTATTTTGGCTAGGAGGGTACGGACGGATAAGCGGTGGGATACGGGTGTTGGAGCTTGAGGCGGACAACCGGGAAGCGGCGCCAGGGAAGGGCGCTTGCTCGCTCTCGACCAACGCTCCTTAAGTCGAGCATACCCATCCAGGGGGTGAAACTCGACAACTGCCGCGAGGAGGAAATCCGTGGCAAGAGGAGCGGCACGGTCTGGCGGCGTTGGAATTAGATCAGTCGCCACAGGAAAAGCCCCGTACGGAGGGACTCGGTGAAAACTTCCGTACCCGACACCTTTTGAGGTCGGAGCCCCCATCATACCTTCCCACTAGTCCTCTCCCCTCGTCGGTACCCACCGTTGATGGTAGGATGCCTCATGCGGTGTGCTAGGGTTATCGCGAGTGCACACGGCCCACGGCGTCCTCTTGGCCGCGTAAACCACAAGGGTAAGATACGGGCGGTATAATAGTACGGATCATCCGGTGCCGGAAACATATGGCGATTGCCCGGGACATGACAGACGCGGCAGGAGGAGCACTACCCCCGCCTCCATATCGGGAGAGTATATGTGAGTATTCAGTCGCCAGCAGAAGATGTGTCGGAGCGGCCGAGCGGGAGATGTTAGTGCCGGAGTGTGGATATCATCGTACAAGGCTTTCCGACAGTCGCTGATCACGCGGATCGCGGCTACCGGTACCTCGTGTAGCCCCCTACCGTGCCAGACGTGGCACGGCTGCATGGTTACTAGCGCCCACCGCGTGGAGGTAGAGGAAGGTGTCGACGGCTGCAAGCGCACCCCCCTCCGGGGCCGCCGCCGCTGAGCCGCTGGCGGGCGCCTATGCACTGAAAATTGATGTAAACGCAAACGTCAATGTGAAAAATAGTAACGTCGTGCTCGCGTCTAAAAAAATATTGTTAGCGGCAACAATTCCCGTAGCGCTTGGGCATCTACGAATTCCAATACCCGAAGGAAATCCTAGAGACGCAAGTAACACAGCTCAGCACCAAGTCCAAGACCATAGCAACCTCGTTCTTTTTGCCCTTCAAATTACTTACTATTTACTGAAGAATAATGTATATGTAATATGTAAAATTGAATATCTATATCAGCGTGTTCGCCTCTCATAAAGATTGGTAGTGACAGACGCTGCAACAATTCTCCGCAGCACGTGCGGATTCTACACCGACCTAGTGCAAGTGCTATCCACGAAAGGGACTGCATGCACGCTTTTTTAGCCTTTGTCTAAAACAATAGTGCAAACGTAAACTCCAATGCGAAAATACGAACGTATTCATCGCCTCTAACAATTTTTTTTGTTTTGTGACAACGATTCCCCGCAGCATGTGCGGATTCAACAAAGTCCCACTGCAAGTGCTATCGCCAGATTAAAATGAAAATACATCCGGATATAACGCGGATATTAAGGATTTGACATCAAACCTTTGACAATTTTGCACTTCCCCCCGAATGCAGTCCCGCCAAACACACTGAGGATATTTTCCCAACCCAAGTCTAGCGCCACCCGCTCTTGTTGGACTCGATTTCCGTCAAGACAGCGGTTTCATTCACGCAAGTGCCTCTGTCACGGAGGCATTATCAAAGCAAATCAGAGTTGAACGGGGCCGCAACGTGAGCCCCCATCGTCTTCCGGAACGTTGGAGATATCTATCCCTCGATAGAGGGTCCCGAAGGTGGCAACCCCCACGGGCCGTCAGGTGCAACATAAACATTGAAAAACCAGCTTTGTTTGAAGGGATTAATTGAGTGACAAGATGGCGCAAATGCAGTGTGAATGGTGATGCATTACATGTGTATGACAAGGCGCAATCACCCCACAACTCCGTACACATCCCCTCAAATACCCACCCCCAACCACGCACACTACACATACCCCCTCCTACCCCTCGACCTAGCCCATACCTGAGCGATTCTACCTGCACCGACAGTTATATACCAAGGGCAGCTCCATCCGCCCTCCTCTGCACGGCAGCGACGCACTCCTCAACACCTCGCTATCGATTCTCGTCACATTTTCACCCCAGATATCTCACACTATCAACCGCGCGGAACTAGCCGCCATCGACCCAGGCCTGAACATAGGCTTCCCCTCCCTTCTTTCCGACAGGGCATGCTCCCTCATAATACTCGTCCACGAATACATTCGTAGCCCCCTACACCATGACCCAACACTAAGAGAAATTCTTTGCTCATTCCATCATGTCAACACTTAAAGCACGCATGGCCGCAGGCCTCTCTACCCTCAACGGCAGGATGGGTGCGCACATCAAGGGGTACGACGTGGCCGACCTACTGGCCAATCGTATTGCAGATGGAGGAACGGCGCTTCGTCAGAGCGCTGCGTGCGACATGGCGGTGTTTGGGGGACTAGAGGACGCATTCTATGAGGTGAAGACCAAGGGTATGGTGGAGGTGATGCCCAAGGTGGGCGTGGACGTGAAGAAGGATGAGTATACCATTCTCCATACCAACGGGAGGAACGCTCAGGGGGGGACGTGGAGACGCCCTGCATCTCTGACGTCGCCAACTTCAATATCTACGACCTCCGGCTCGTGGAGAAGATGGTGGTGGAGGAGCCCGCTCTGGCTTTTATCCAGGAGAAGTATGGCCCGTGAAAATGTAATGATTTAACCCGAATCTCCCCTCCTTCACATTAACCACCCTACCCTTTTGAGCCACACCGCTGTTCTCTTCCTGCAACGTTCCTTATCCTGCATCCATGGACAACTCTCATACAATACACCCAATGCATGTTTTTCGGTTCGCTATGATGGCCGGAGGACAAAAGCGACATACAATTTGTTCTCAGTCTTCCTCCTCCATCTGCTGTGCATGCCTTGTTCTGTTACTATGCATTGAATGCGTTACGTTGTCCTGACTGAAAAAACGGATTGCCTAGTTTGGTTTGTATGAAAAAGTTGCCCTTGCACGACGCTCTTGGTTACCACTATCAGCAGCGTCCGACTCGAGCGACAGCTACGTCGAGCATTGGCCGCATCGACGGCGGCGCCTTTGCTAGTTGCGCGGTCGCCCAGGACAGAAGCTCCTCGGCCCGAACGACGCGCTCCCCGCCGACATGGCCGCACGGGGTGAGACTGTCTTCGTCCGTCTTGATAAGCCTTAATAGCTGCGCGGTCGAGCCGGCGAGGTCAAAGAAGACAACGCCAGGCTCGGTGCCCTGCGCAGAAATGTCCCCTGCGACGTCTGTTGACGTTGTTCCACTATCGCTGGGGGTTAAACGCTCGAAGAGCTGGAGCAGCAGCACAGTCAGGGGCGACACGTCGACACCGTCGGAGGCCAGCGTGGAGGCAGCCGCAACGGTGTCATAAAGGCACCGACACGTGAGCAGTAGAGACTCTTCGTGGAGTTTTGACGACAGCGTCGCCGACTCGGCAGCTGCGCAGTAGTGGCGCAGCAGAACTCGAGTATCTTGTCGATTTCCAGCTCGACCCAGTGCGACGGCGCAGCGGAGAAGTAAGTCAAGAGTAGCGGCGTGCGCAGCGGCGGTGGTGACCTGCTGCGACTCGAGTGGCCTCTCACACCCCAGGCCTGCGTTAATACGAGCCTGCACGAGGGAGGGAATGGCGACGGTCATTAGATGGGCAGCCTCGTTGGGCGTGTAGCCGGGGAGCTGACGACAGCACTGCGCCAGCAGCGCGCGACGTAGCGTGCGGTGGTCGAGCCGAGCTACTTCTGAGGCCAGCTGTTCCGCCAGGGCGGGCAAGTCTCTGGGCACACTCGTGGGGTCAACTTGCGTCGCACAAGCTGAAGGTGAGGGTTCCTTGGTCGACGACAGAGCGGCGACCTGCCATGCCGATGTTGCGTTACCCCCTCGCGCGCAGAAGACAAACCAATCGCTTAACAGGGCCATTGGGTCCGAGCGACCGCTACTGATCGAGGGACAGTCCAACAGCGAGGAGACGAAAGTCTCTTTATCGACGCAATCTTTCTTGCTTTGCTTTGCGACGGTCCCAAGTGGGTCGGCGAGCAGGAGACGGGCGGACCAAGAGGCGTGCTTGCTTTGAGTTGCAACTTCTGCCAGCAGCGACAAAGTGACTAGCGCAAGTGATGGCCGTCGACTCTGGCGCGCAGCGCTGTCGACAGCCGTGCCGAGACTGCGAAGTAGCTCCCCTGCTTTCGCACGCTCCGACAGCCAGACGTCATCAGAAAACCGGGGAAGCCCTGCCAAGTCAGAAAGCAGCTGCTGTCAAACGACGAAACATGCTAGCTGTGAACTCAATCGTATGGTGACGGGAAGGGCGGTCTTCCCGTTTAATGTTGATAACAAGGCGAGGTATATCAATGCGCTGACGTTGAACCCAAAAGCCGCTGAAACATTTTCAATGGCAAAGGTAGCAGGCGAAATGGAGCAGATCCTCACCGGAAATGGAGAGCAGCAAGCGAAAGAGGAGCAACACCTCTCGACGCGAGTCGGTGGCCATAAGGAGGCTGCGGTGCCACTGGTCTACAATTGTATTGACCGAGTCAGCGGCGTTTGGGTTGCCTATTCCGAGGCCGAGTGACAGGCGCACAGCCTCGAGCCCGACAGCGAGAAACGCGCGCCCAGCAGCAACGCTAACTGCATCGCCCTCGTTGCACCTCCCGCCTGACGACGACGACCACTTAGCTACGCCCTCCTCGACTAGCGGTACCGCTAGGTTTGATAACAGCTCGGCGCGGGAGAGCAGATCGGCGTCCATCAATCCAGCCATTAGTTTACAGCAGGCGTTGGTGACCCCAGCGGGTACTTGGTGGGGAAGCGTGGAAGCAGCGAGCTTCAGCTGGCGGCGCAGCTCAGAGCAGCATAGCATCGGCTGCGGCCCATCGACGGGGTGCTGAGTGACGGCGCAGAGGGCGGGCAGGCGGCGGAGGGCTGTGAGGACGGCTGGCAGCTGTCCCGAGTGCTGCAGCCCGTCGGAAAGCAGACGTTTAAGGACGGCATCGGGAAAGAGACAGCCGAGGGGCAGCAGCTCCTGCTCGCAAGGCAAAACGGCGCATAATGTGTTCCCATACAGTTCTTAGAAACACACACAAACACATACGCAAACACGCGCATAAACGCGCGCGCATGAATAATAAATATACTCGAACGGCCTCAAAACACAAGCATTTACGCAACACATTCGTACCAAGGACATGCTCGCGCTGATTCACACAATCATAAGCGGACATATCCACAGACAATCACACACTTATTGATTATGTACGTGCTATCAGGTGTTGAGGATTGGCACACCTGCAGAAGTCCCTCCGTCGGATCCTCTGCTAAGCTGTCGTTCACCGCCGCCTCCGAATTCCCCACCATTCGATTTGAAATGGACACCAAAGCGCGCTCTGCCTCCACCCGGAGCACAGCTCCCACTCCAGTCTCTCCCCTCATTTGCGTCCTCAATGGCTCAAACCAGCTGCATGCAACACATTCCAACGCATTGCCACAACTTAATGCCACACAATGTCCATAGTCACACTGCCGCTAACCACTCCGTTCTCTTCCGCACCACATTACAGTGCATTTCTGCCACATAGGGTTGGTCTTCGCTCAACGCACCTGTGCAATAGGAGGGCTTCCGCAGCGATGCGCTGCTCTGCGGGCGAGACAACCAAACTCAACGTATTCATCAGCATCCGCCCCATCCCCAACTGCCCTTCCCCCCCGCCCCCCTCCCCAGCCGTCTGCTGCAACATCCCCGCTAGTACCACCGCCACCCCCAACGGACACACCCCCTTACTCGCGCCGCAACAACTGTCCATGTCTTCCAAGACAGAGTGCGGTACCAACATGGAAGGCAGCTGCCCGGGAAGAGATGCCACTGCCGCCAGCGCCAGCACCCTCTCCTCCTCCCTCTCACTCCTCCCCCCCTCCTCCCCCCCTTCTTCAATTACATCAGCGCCCTTCCCCTCGCCCATTACCAGCCGAACGTACATCGGCGCCTGGGTAGAGTGCGAGCGCAGAGACGGGCGTTGCGGTGAGGAAGGTATAAACGAGGCTGTTGTAGTGGGCTCGTGGGTGGGGTCCGAGGGCGAGTGGAGCATCAACTGCATGCGGAGGTGGCAGCGCGCGGTGAAGTGGGGAGGCAGCTCCACGACCGCTGCCGTCTGGTGCCGAGCGTTGATGGAGTCGTCAATAGAGGCTGCCAGCATGAAAGGTAGCTGGGGTGAAACCTCCCCAACGTCCGCTCCTGCATTCGGGGCACCTTCCAACATCAGAGGATGACACTAAAATGTGTGGCAACAAAATGTAGCTAGTCGCCGGCGATCACCTGAAGCAATGAGGTCCGACAGCGTTTGAACCGCCCACAGCACGCCGTCCTTCTGAGGACTCGAGTCAGCCTCATTCCGCACCTCCCCGTTCGCGGTATCTTCAAACCACCCGGCAGCCAAGCCTGATTAGAAAGACACCACAGCGCTGTTTTATAACATTTACTCCGCTCGCGGGTTGGTGAATGTGGAGTAAGGCAGAGGTTTGCAAGGAAGGGCGGGCGCAGATACTACGGTACGGGATACTGGAACAGAATTGACTACCTGTAAATGGTAAAAAGCTAAGAAAAGAGCAGGTGAAGCAATGCAGCGGGAATGGCAAAAATTCTATGGGGATGTGCGAAGCATAACAACAAATAGGTAGATACGAGGAAAAGCAGGCTCGGAGAGATGCGATCCAAGGCTCAGCGAATGAAGATTTTCTTGGAATGCATACCATCATGTTGTAGTGCACCTACAAGTAATAATGTATTGAATGGGAAAATAAAACGCCGGACTGTTTCTATGAGTGCGCGCGAGCGCGCACCTTTGTATGTTTTGCGTGTGTGTGTGTGTGTGTGTGTGTGTGTGTGTGTGTGTGTGTGTGTGTGTGTGTGTGTGTGTGTGTGTGTGTGTGTGTGTGTGTGTGTATGTGAGTTTGTGTTTGTGCGTATGTGCGGGTGTTTGTGTGTCTGGTGGTGGTGGTGGTGGTGTGTATGGTGGTGTGTGTGTGAGGAGGGGGGGGGGGGGGGGGGGGGGGGGGCTAGCGAGTATGTGTGAGTGCGTATCTGTAGGGGGGGGGGGGGGGAGTATTTAAATGTATGCATGCATGTGCGTGTGGGGGTGTGCCTCTGAGTTGATGGGGAAGGTGATAGTTAGGTCGACTCACCGTGGCACACAAGTCTAGAGAGAGGTCCGAGAGTGGCACTCTTCACCACTCCCTCAGTGGCTGCCGCATCAGGCGTGACGGGCAATACCAGCACGAGGGCGTCGAGCAACGACCGCGTCGGGGGCGGCAAGAGCCCCGGCAACGTCGGGTCTATCAGGGGGAGTAGCAGCGCCGGTAGCAGATCCACCTCGCCCCCAACGATGCCAAGTAGAAGCGCCTGCCGCAGCGCTGCCCAACCTTTGCCCTCTGCACAGCCCAGCCACTTTAGGCACGCCACCGCCTCCGCCTACGAAGGGCGAGGGTCTCCTCAGCACACCGCCAAGCGAGACCCTCGCCCGCTATATCCATTGCTGGCGACGTGTCATTGGAATGGAAGGGGCAGTGGGGGAGGAGAGGGGTAGTCTTGCCTGCATGTTGAGCTGGAGGACGAGGATGGCGTAGAGGGGCGGCGACAATCGCCACTGCGAGGGCGTGGCGAGATCGTTGGTTGTCTGCTCTGCAGCGGCGGTGGAGTCTGCGTCACGGAGGGCGGCGAAGAAGAGAAAGGTGTGGATGATGGTCCGCGTGAAGGCGGAGGCAGAGCGCCCCTCACGGGTGAGGATGGAATGGAGGTGAGGCGCTGCGTGGCGGGCCACCACCTGCAAGGACAAGGCAAGGATCAGGGAGCGGGTAAGAAACAGGAAGTGGATGGGTTGGACCCACACACGGAGAGTTCCACCATTCAGGTTAACTGCAGAGTATGTGGACGGCGTTGGACGTGATAGGTGTAAGACGTGAGGAGATCAAGCAGAATTCTGAGACATGGAAGAATCATATACATATACCTATTCTGCAAAAAGCTTCCAATGCATGACAGTGCATGGGAGGGGCGACATGGGGTGCGGTTGTTGTGAGGGACAATGGGAGAGAACATGGTGGGGAGGGTGGTCAGGCAGGAAGGGAGCCAAAATGTGAGAACACGTGATTTCTCACACATCTGGTGCTCGGAAACGGTTCGCAATGTGTATCGTGTGATATATCCCGAATGACAGAATGGAATTCATTCAGTGCATTTCATTTCCATGAGAAGAGAGGGAGTAGGTGGGAGAGGAGGGCAGCCACACTTGTCGCAGGTTGGCACCCGGGGTGTCCAGCGCCTTCAGCGTGTCCAGCAGAGCTCCAGCATCACACTGCAATCGCGCTAAGCGTCAGTGCTGAAGGCGGGGCAGCCCTGCCGTGGCCACCGCTGCGGCCGCGTCCACCGCCACCCGCTGCCACCAAGCGTGCCGCTCTTTCCGCCGCCTGACACCGCCGCTCGCCACCAGTGTCGTCGACATCACCATCACCTATCCAGCCTCCCCATCCGCCTATGTCTGCCTCTTATTCCTTCAAAGAACTTCACCTCCGGTCCTTTACTCCTCCTTCGAGTCGGGGATGGGACTGTCGGCGAAGTAGCGCCGTACCGCGCGCGGCAGCAGCACCAGCAGCGCAAACACGGCCAGCGCCACCAGCACGCAGTCCGACGGCTGCACAAACGCAAGATGGGAGGGCGGGGGTAAAATATAATTCCTTTGTCACTGATGAGGACTACAGGATGGACGGACGGGATAGGGTCGACAGGTCGCGAAAGAAGTCGAACGGTCGAAAGACATCGACTCTCACACCTGCACTACGTAAACCACCGCGTCGCCGCTGCCTTCCATATTCCCACCGAACTTATGGCTGCTGAAGTCCCTGAAACAAGCAGTCAACGGGAGTAATGAAACCGATGTCACTGCTACGACGAGGTGTCTCGATAGAAGGCGGGAGGCGGATGAACGAAGGTGACGGGGAAGTGACGGTGCTGTGAAATAAATATTCTAAAGTACTGTATTTGTGAGCCCATATACATAGTCGGCGCCGAACCATGGGTCGGCGCGGACGGATGCTGTTATTTCACTTGCCTTCGGGCGTCACTGACGAGTTGTCTCAAACTCAGGTTTCGGTAGAGCTGAACAACGTTCTCGCCACAAGCTGCAAGGGATATCGCTACCGCTTCCGCTCCCGCTGTGCTTCACTACTAACAGTGGCAGATACCAACTTCATCCGTGGCTCTTCAACGAGCAGACGACTTGTGCTGCCCGAGTTCGGCATACCAGCCCTCGTGGCAACCACGTCTTACGACGATTGGACACCGTCACAACAGCGAAAAAAAGCAGCCAGATAACATATGCGAATAAATACATATGATACAAATCTGATGGGAAAATGGGGATGAAACAATAGCACAGACAAAGGGTGCTTGGCCTCATTGCGGAGCGCGCCTCTCATGTTAGGAAGTGCCCTTGGAGCAATGAGGCTCCCTCAGAATCGTGGTATGGATCTTCGTCGACGGTATCGGGCACCTCTATGTCGAGTGAGCGCTCCATAGCTGCTATGCTCATGGACCACATCCCCCGGTGCCCGTGCTCTTGCTAAAATGTCATTCAACTCCATGATAAGATTGTCCACGTGCTTGAAGAGTTCATGCTTGAAGCGGAGGCTACTAAGAGGCGGGACTTTCGGTTGGAGGTCCGCCGTATTCGGTCGGGAGCTTCTCGAGATCGTCATGGGATGTGGTTTGGTTATTAGACTTCATGGCTCCACACCGTCATCTTGTTGTTGATGTGACGGGTACAAGTGCTCGCACGAACACTAAATGCTGCTCGTGTAGATGCTCGTCTCCCACTCCATGGGAGCCTTGCATTGGGAGCTCAGCATGGCAAGCTCGATGCGGACCTCCGCACTTCCGGTTTGCTTGGCACGCCTTCGGTCCAGTCGGCTCATGACTACTATCCCTTCGCTCTAGAGGATGGGGGCATGTTGGCGGCTATGGCACTTGAGTTGGCTGATCGCCTAGCAATTTTGGTGCAGATCGTTCCTTCCATGGCATGGGTGATGTTGACCTTCGTTTTTTGCGGTCTGACATTTATGCCCGTATGCAACATTTCGTTCGTCGTACTACTTCAATAGAATTTCGGCGTTTTTTTAGGGGATGTGCGGCGAATATTCATGCAACGTCTTTCAACTGCTCTTCATGCTACTTGGATTCCTATCTCCGTGACGCTTTGCATGATGCTGTGGCATGCCTTCATGTTCCTTGGGCTTAGGTTTTTCCCTCTTTTATTCTTTTTACCAGGTGGTCTCCACTGCTTTTTCTTGTAAGAATCTTTTGGATTTAATAACACATTATGAACGAGCGACTATTTCACCACACACCCGAGCGTCATCAAAGACAGTTTATTTCAAGGAAAATGGAAGGAGACGCAAACATGAAGGAAGACGATGTATTCGTGCACATAAATGTTTAATGTCTCGTATGCATCTATATCGGCGGCCCATTTATGAAGTTGAAATGAATTTCATCGTTATATTATTACATCACCATCGACTTAGTAGTGAAATGTTTATTTTTCTACCATCTACAATGTGTTTATGTTACAACTTTACACTTGATGCATGTGCGCTTGCCACGCCTAGAGTTGTGCCTTTACCCTTACATCAAAATCGCGCGATGCTTGTCATGTAAGTGATGATGATGAATGCCATCTACAAGCATGGAGGGAGACGATGCACGAGGTATGTATAAATGCACAATGCCCCGTATGCATCGGCGGTCCATTTTCAAAATATTGAAGTGTATAATACGATGGATTATTATTTACTAGATATCACTATTGCCGTAATAACATGTTCACATGGCATGGTCATCTAATACCAATTTCAGCAATCTAGCGCCGCGATTGGACAAGCCTTTTAGTCGCCTAGCCTTGTTGTGCGCAACACGATTGGAACCGCCGCAACAATGTTTATAACTTTTAAGTGTTGCCTTAATACGTTCTACCTCCGCTCCCCCGCCTCCCCGCCCTAGAGCTTGCACTTGCCGTGCCCTCGCAAGTTGTAGGGGTACGGCAGCTTGCATATTACTAATGACGCCCTAACTTGTTACTAATGAGTAATGACGCCATAACATGTTCACTTGGCATGGTCATCTAATACTAATTTCAGCAATCTAGCGCCGCCACTCGACAAATCCTCTAATCGCCTAGCCTTGTTGTGCGCAACACGATTGGGATCTTGTCTGTAATTTCAAAGTGATGCTTTAATACGCTCTACCTCCAGTGTCAAACCCTAAACCCTAAAAATCATCTTCACCCTCGGACGCGGGCCCATCAGCTACAAACCCTAAACCGACTTTTGGGGCGGTACTTGGATAAGGCGTACATATCCGTTCCGGGAGGCGTGGGTTCTAACCCCCATGATGGCATTTCTAACAGGTTATGGGCCCTCCGCGTTTACAGCGAGGCTACCGGCCGGAGTTCATGGGATGATGTCCATTAAGGGGGAGTGTTGATATTCCTTAGTGGGTCTGATAATGGACACATATGAACGTTGGACTCCGGGGGAGTCTTGGCCCTCCACACATAGGTGATCGTAGTGTATGCACGAAGCGCGGAATTCATATGCACAATATGTTCCAATCGGGTACTGACTTTGGGGGCGGTACTTGGATAAGGCGTACAACTCCGTACCGGGAGGCGTGGGTTCCAACCCCCCTCATGGCATTTCTTACACCCCTCCCCGCCCTAGAGCTTGCAGCTGCCGTGCCCCTGCATACACTAACGAGGGAGGCTTATTGCGCCGCTGCGCATGCACCCTCGATGTTGCACGCACCACAATTGGCATCCCCCCATTATTTGCTGGGGCGACATGCTTCACGGTATCTGCCCCGTCATGTGGCGCGCCCACCAGACATGACCCACCTCCGTCTATATGGATTGGCTCCTTTCCTGTCGCCCGCCGGCGGCGCAGCGGCGGCGGCCCCGGAGGGGGGTGCGCTCGCAGGCCCGTCGGCATCCCCTCACCTCCCCGTTGTGGGCGCTTGAGACCCCGTAGCCGTGCCAGGCCTGGCACGGTAGGGGGCTAAGAGGGCCGACAGCTCGATCCGTGGGATCAGCACCTGTCGGGAAAGCCCTGTACAGAGGGCTTTTGAAAAAAAAAAATCTGTGCACTACCGGCGCCAAGATCTCCCGCTCGGCCCGTCCGATGTGTTTTTTCGCGCACAGATACTCCTAGATACAGCCTTATTTTTAGGAGTGGGGCCTGTACTATGGCAGCGTTGGATGGCGAGGAGGGTACGGCCGGATCAGCGGTGGGAGGCGGGTGTTGGGGCTGGTGGTGGCCAGCCGGGAAGCAGCGCCAGGAAAGGGCGCTCGCTAGCTGTCGACCAGCCATGTGCCGGTCGAACCTTGCCAAGGGGTGAGGCAAGACATGGCACAGGACGGTGGCTAGTCGCAGACGGAGGAGCGGCTACAGGAGGCGGCGGCGATCCTCAGGATCAGCCGCCGCCGGAAAGCCCTGTACGGAGGGCTTTTTTGGATACTAAAAATATTGTCCGTACCCGGCGTCGAGCTAGTTGGGGAGCAGCACCAGGGTAGGGCGCTCACTAGCGTGTCGCTACGCCGTCCAGCGTCATCTCCCGGGGGGGGGAGTCAGCTGGGACGGCAAGGAGGACAGTCGCGATGGGAGGAGCGACACGATCTGGCGGCGACGACCCTTTGGGTCGGCGCCGCCGGAAAACCCGGCACGGAGGGTTTTTGCTTAATTCCGGGCGCCCGCGGCCCGCCGGATCCGGCTACGGTGACCTGCCCCCCCCCCCTTCTTCGACACCCACTACCCCGACAGACCTTGATACTCATATGGGTCCTTGAGCGTGGGCCCGGGTGAGCGCGGAGGCCCCCGCTCAAGAAAAGGCTGCTCGGTGGACGCGCGATCAGAGAGGGGAGGGTACGGCCACATGCCGGAAAACCGACAGGTACCCGGGTACCAGACTGTGAAAAAACCGGGGAAATGAGCGGGAAAAATTCAGGCGCGGAGGCAGGAGCGCTAGTTTTTTCTATGTCTGTGTGTCTCGGTCCCCCCCACCTGTCCTCGAGGTGATGGGGGACCTCGACACGGAGGACCGCCGCGTCGGTGGACGCGGCAAGACCTTGGGGCGGGGTTTACGGGATGGAGCGGCGGGATCGACGAGCGACCGCGAGAGGAGGGTTTTTTTGCCAGCCTTTCCCCTCCTACCTTCGGCAAGACCGAAGTCACGCGGGAGCTAGATTAGGCTGGCCCGTCGTCCCTCCCGAACGCCGACCGGCTTAGGCCGGTCGACACCCCGGTTCGTTGGGAGCGGGCCGTGCATCGTGAAGGTCGAGCAGCAGCTTAGTTTTGCATTTCTAGACAAGTGGATTTATTTTTAGATCTGTTTTTCTTGATTACAAAATTATTACGCTGTTACTGCTTAGGTGGGGGGACTGTGGCAATTACTGAGGTTGCTTACAGTTATATAACTCCCGAGGAACGTCGAGACACACATTGCTGATTGGTGTGCCGATAAGAAATGAACATGGTCGGAGAGACCCGGGCCCAACTTGCTAATAAGTCATGTATGGCGAAGTAGAGTGGCCCGTGAGACAGCACTCGGTCCAGTTTGCCGGGACATGTTGTAAACAATTTCAATTTCAATTGGCTCCTTTCCTGCGCTGCCCGCAAGTGCATGTGCTGCGGGCTCTGACCCCGCCGACCCAACCACTATGCCATCCTCTGCCTTCAACTCACTTGGAAAATCGCAAGAGGAGGTGACTGCATCCTCAACCGGCGGCTTTGTTGCGTAACCCCCCCCCCCCCCCCCCCCACCCCAACCCCCCCCCGCCCTCCAAGCCAACGACGTAGCACCCACATCATGCCCGATCCCCGAGCGAGGCGCCTCATGAGAGGCGTTACCTCTTACCCCTAGCCTACGGGCAAGGGCTCGCTCCTCGCGCGCAAGCATCACCCCGGGCGTGAATGCCTATATATCACAATATACAAAAGGTGTGATGTATTAATATTCAAAAATACAATAAAACAACATCATACAAGCATGATTAAAAATCATAAAACACAAGCAGCAACAACTGTCTATTCTAAATGTTGTAAAAGCACATATCTGCTAAGCTGAAACTTATGATGGCCAAAATCTTAGTAGCAACATGATATAATCACGAATAACAATCATAAAACACAAGCAACCGCAACTGCTTTTTTTTCAGAGGTAAAGGGCACCGACTTGTTATGTTGTAAGTCAGCTTAGGGTGCTCACGCTTGTAGCTAACGCGCTCTGTGAGGAACTACAACTCGGGAATTACCCAAGGGTTTAGGGTTTGAGATGCAACTGCCCTCCGTATCGGCTTCATTAAGTAACGCTTAATCTCCTCGTGAAGCACAAGATTCTTTAACAATTGTTTATCGTATACATGCATGGAATAGACTTACATTTTAGTGAATTCTCATAGGCATCAATTCAGCACAATGGAGACAACATATTCCACACGATGCATCACGCCCCACCAACAGCTAGCGTATGTATGACGGTCGGGGTGTTAGGACGGGGGGTACCTCGTACCTCACTGTCCGAGTATGGTGGAAGCGCCCACCGACCACCATAGAACCACGTCTCCTCCGAGGGCAGTGGCTGGTTGTTCGCCGCGTACATCAACGGGGCGTTCTTAACCACCATAACGGTGGCGGTCGAGAAAATCGCCGACAACATGTACACCTTGTCTCGTGCATCTCGAGCGTCACATGCGGGAGCAACATCACCATAGCTCCTTCCTATCCTTCGGGCATTTCTCAAGGTAAGGCAATAACCTGCGAATATCGGCTATGTCCTTACGTTGCCGATCCTACTGATGGCGTGGGCAACAACGGCCCGCCGAGCTAGCGACCAACTCGTGGGGGGGGGGGGGGGGGGGGGGGGTGGTAGTGAAGTGTTGTTTAGCGTTGCTAGTATGGTTCGCTAGTATATTTCGTGCTATTGTATGACAATGTGCAAGTGAGGCCTTGCGATTAGAGCTTCTATGGCACATGCGGCTACTAACGCATGGAAGCGTCACAACTGCATTTGATGGATGCGCGCGGGCGGAGAGCGTTGCCGTCTGCCATACCGGTAAAGTGTACCTCAATGTGCCACGCGATACAGGTGAGAACGATGATTCCCGCCGCTCGGCTATTATGAAAAGCGGGAGTATTGCAACGTGTTACGAGTTGCGTAAACGCTAATCGACACATGTGTGGAGAGCGGCCATGCTAGCCACGTCCTTGTTGCTCTTCAATACATGATGTCCGGGATCATCATGGCCGGCCATGTCAACGGTTAAGGGCATCAACATCGCCATGAACCTCGTAGAGTGGCTCTTGGAGTGCGAAAGAAAGATGACTTGACTCGCGATTCGCCCTCCTAGCAACCGCCACCTTGTGCACCCGTTGTTAGCTCGGCTACTCTCTCTGTCCATATTTGCACGTTTTGCGGGGCGCGCTCGCCCCTTGCTGGAAGACATCGCGACATACTTGGCGAGTTAATTAAGAGCATCATGGGATGACTCCGAAGCATAGGCGCCTGACTTGCGGTGGGTGTGGAAGCGCGTGGCATCGCCTTATATAGCAACGTTCAAGGTGCCCCCTAGTCAAAAGTCTCCAGGTGATCCTCTCACAACATAGGGGCTGTCATGTTTTGTTCTAGTGGTTTGAGCTGTTGTCCAACAACTGTGTATGGACGTGGTGACTTGTCCAAACTAAAGTATATTGCATAGTTGTTACCTCCGTATTACGCAATCGCCATTTACTGTGAGCATGCAGCATGAAGAAATTGTAAACAATCGGAATATTGGTACCGAGGTACACATTCCAATGGGAGGAACCCAGTTGAAGGGGAACCGTCAACTCTTCCTTTTCTTTAATGCAAAAAATGTTTCTCATTATATTTGAAAAATCTTACAAGAAATAGCAGTGGAGGCCACCAAGCAAAAGAAGAAAAGAGGAAAAAACCTGAGCCCGAGGAACAGAAAGGCATGCCATTTCTCATTATAAAAATAATTTCTTACCAGAAAAAGCAGTGGAGGCCACCAAGCAAAAAAATTTTAAAAAGGAGGAAAAAACCTAAGCCCGAGGAACAGGAAGGCACTGCCCTTTGTCATTATTTAAGCGATGGTAATATAATGTTTTCTTCTGATGTTTGTATTGCTTGAGTTGGTGGTCGCCGCTGCTTTTTCTTTTAAGATTTTTTGATTACAATATAATATTAAAACCTTGAAGCCGATGAATAATAAGAGCATGTCATGAGGGATTCGTCAGAGGACACCGGCGCCCGGCACTGGCGACCTCTACCGCGACGCCCCTACGTTAAAGCGTTACAATCATCCCAATTCCAACACCTCTCACTGACTCGCCGTAGCCCGCGACACACATTGTCGTTGCTTGGAATCCATTGCGGGGCACCGCCCCGTCGCCTTGCGCTCATCTGCCACATATTACCATTACTGGTGCCAGGTCGCCAAGTCGCACGAAATACCCCCGCCTCTGAACGGTGTCTGCCACCATGCCGCGATCGCCGCCCCACTCTCTTCTCACTCGCCCCTTCCACTTCTTCCTGCTCGTCATATCGGGAGCCTCCATCGTAACAGCCTCCTCTCTGCCGAACCTTCTCGGGAGTTCTGCCATCTGGCGCCTTGTGGGCCCCTTTCCCACCAGCGCGCACTTTCTATCCCCGGGTGCTGACCCCAACGCGGCGTTCGGAGGCGACCCGCTTCGTCCGGACTCCGACGTTGAGTTCTTCCGCACTGAACTCTGCGACGGCGGAGGAGCGGCGTGGCACACCGCTATCGCGGACGCCGACGGTGTGGTGGACGTGAAGTGGCCGTGCGTACGGGAGGGAGCCATCAGCCAGGTTTGAGTACTGCCCACCCCGTCGTCTTCTCAACGTCACAACCGCTCGACACTCGGCCGCGCATCCCATTTACCATATGAGAGGGTTGTCTCGCCACTTTCCCCTCCCATTTTCCCTCCGTCGTTCTTCCTGTAATCCATTTTACCTGTCTCGCCACTTCTTGCAGACGACTTCTCAAAAATGACGATACTCTTATGATTGATAATATTAATTTAACATTGTTATTTCAATAGTAATGATGACTATTATGAAAAGTTTTATTTGCTGTTATATTAATAATTAGTTTTAAGTTATTTTTTCGTGTCAAGTTTCATTTGACCCCTGCTTTTTCTAGGATTTGGGGACGACAGTCATGTCCTCCGCCTTTGGGTGGGCCGTCAGCAACTTCACGCTGCCAGGCACCACCCCAAGCACGGTGCTCATCAGCTGCAGTGGTGCCTCCACTTTCTACCTCAACGACGTCGAAATGGTGCCCCTTCCCCTACCTCTCTATTTGCCCATATCCACCGTGATCACCCCTCTCCCTTCGATCTTTCTTCTTCCTCTTGTCCGCACTTTAACTCTCCTCCCTTCCCTTTCCTCACCCGCCGTCCTCGACCATCTCGCACCGAAAACATCCGTGACAGCATGCGTCTAAGGAAGAGGTCGACTGCCCGCGCAGGTGGGGGACCCCTACGCTCTGTCCACCTGGTGGACCCGCTTCAACACTTGGCTGAGGTGTGCCGCCATTAGGACCACTGGTCTCGCATGCTAGAGTGCCCCCACCCCCCTCACCACACACGCACCCCCCCCTGTCATACACACAGACACGCACAAACACACACATGCTCACATACATAGACACACTCGCGCTCACACCCCCACAAAAAAACCGCACACACACACACACACACACACATACAAACACAAATACACATAAATACACATAAACGTAAATGCACACACGAACACACACACACAAGCACACATATACACACTCATACACAACCACACACACACACACATACGCAAAGATACACAAAATCACACACAACCACGCTCACGTACACACACACACACACACACACACATATACTTGCACACACAAATACAAGTATTCACGTGAGTACACACACACACACACACACACACACACACACACACACACACACACACACACACACACACACACACACACACGTACACCACAATTCAGCGCATGCCGGCCATAGAGATTCACACCGCACCAGCGCCCCGCGGGTAGGTGGCCCGTACGGCTGGCGCCTGGGGTGCATGAGCTCAGGGTGCGTGTCGGAAGTGGCGAGTTCGGCTGTGGCGTCGAGGCAGCAGAGGATGAAGGGGCGAAGGTCGTGAGAGGTGGGGCAGGGACGCAATCGCGGCAGCGCCGTCTCCACAAGCTGACTCCCGACTCACCCAGCCCCTTGAACCCAGGCCTTGTGGTAAGGGACCTACACATTGGACTTACCATGCGATGCAAAGAGAGCTTGACCATCTCATTGGCGTTATTATCTCGACGATTGATGCATTGGCGCAGGAAAGGGCGCCTGATGTGGTGGCCGGAGCGCTGGCGTCCCCCTTCCTTTCATTCCCCGTCATCGCGGTCGATGACAGGGCGAACTGGTCAGCGCTGCTTCACGTGTCGATGGGGAGCGCAGTGGTGGTGGGCGAACAAAAAACAATCACGATGCGCGCGTCATTGGCAGGCAACACCGGCTTACCTCGAACACATTCGCATCCCACTCCACCCCAACATTCATCAACAATGCTACCCCCAGTCTTCGCTCCTTACTGAAATGTTGTGCCATGGTAGGAGGTGAGGAGATGAGGGTGGTTGCCGGGCAGGCGGTGCCGGTGCCCATTCGAGTGACGCCCATCGAGACGGATACTGTAATACATTGCGTAAAGGACGACACGGTGTCCATCACCGTCAATGTAAGCAGTCTACCCCCCCCCCCCCCCCCCCCCCCCCCCCCCCCCCCCCCTACACCCATATTATCACGCACAAACACACACACAAACACACACACACACACACATACACACACCTTTCTCTCGCTCACCGCTTCTTTTGTGATAGAGGGGTATGTGAGTGGACACGCTGTGGCTGATTACGTCCCGCTGCGTTTTGTGCGGCCTCAGCTGCGTGCGGTCTTTTCAAATGATGGAATGGAAGAACATTTGGCGCACACCTTCACTCTCGTGTGCCACGGCGCGCTGCTGGACAGTGAGCCCTTCACATTCACCTTCCTGGACGATGACGGGTGAGGGTACCACACCCCTTTGACTCGGTACTTCAATTATGCAAGCATTCCCAATGCAGGCGGACGCATGACTGA